>JAKTXG010000027.1:0-148106 GCA_030561385.1 Suhomyces bribrorum | reverse complement strand
TTAAACCTCAAAAAGCGACGACATTTTTGCTCTTCACTATGTATATTTCTTTCTTGATTGAAACCGTAGTTCGGATTATAAAGGTGCGGTAATTACCCAGAACTAACTGTATATTTTAAAATTTTCGAAATGTTTAAAAATTTTAAAAATTAAGATCACTGAACAAAGACCAATTACTGGGGGTATTTGACAGCTGCTAATTGCGAGGGATTTCAATGTCAATTTTATGGATCAATATAATTTAACAAGCTCAACTACAAAGAATTATTGTTCTCTTTCTTTTTTTTTTTTTTTTTTTTTTTTTCATCAGTCTATTTACTGATATTTCTTAGTACTCTCAATAGAATTCCCTGGCATTTGCTTCCCCCCTCCCCTGGCTGCTTCTTGCTACAGAAAAAAACAAGCAATTTTCACATTTAATTGCATCAACTCAACCCAAAGCTGTAGTGATATAGAATAGCTATTGTAACAATGATTCTTTTACTTCTATGCCAACTTATAGTAGGAATTTTCCAATGGCCCATAACATTGCTGAACGGCTAAAGAGCAAATCGGCATAAAATACACTTCATTATTCCCAGCAACTAACAATTTGAGTATTACTTGCGGTATGGTACAATAAGATTTTGAATTGAGCCCCAAATCCACTATCGCCTATGAGCCAGATCACGCTTACGTAACTGGAAATTACCCCAGAAATTCCTATTCCAGAAACCAGTTTGTTTAACCCCCCCTGCTGGTCAAACATTACATTTTAGGCAAGCTATCACATCGTGGAAACATCAGGTATCCTCAATCGACCGCCTTTACAAACCCTGTCGAATTTTTCCCCGGAATTCGTGGCTATTATGTCCAATACACAAGCACCCACCACCAAAGCTACTGACAAAACAGCAAAGGAGCCACCACAACAGGACCAACTATGCAACAAGAAAAAGAAACCACCAGTGAGGTTCACCAATGATACTGTGGATAACGAAGACATGAACAAAATGAAGAAGAAGGTGACAATGTTTCAGCCAGAAAAGAATTTTGATGAGTTGATAACGAAACAACAGGAGGCACTGGAGTCACCAGAAAGTTCACCGTCGGACGAATCAGACGGCTGAAGATGATTACATTTGATTGTATTCTACAATTTGGAGTTTGTGGTGTATTCAACATAGAGTTTGGTGAAATTAATCTCAATATGTATTAAGGTAGCCATCAGGCAACTAGAAAACACCGTTTACCAGGGGGAATAAATATGCGATTATATAGAAATGAACGTAAATGTGAATGAATGTAATGAATGTGATGACCGGCAACGGAGTTGGAGGACGAGTTAAGTCCAGATAATTAACGAAGATAAATAATAATGCAATTATGAGATTTCCATGGTCCAGACATGGAAACTTTGATGAGGATGGGGGAGTGTGGTTGAGGATATCAATACTTTGTCAGATCAGGGTTTGTGATCTTGAGGATTCTGCGGGAATAATCCATATTATCACTCAATGATTTGTTACTATCATTGGCATTTTCGGTCATGAATATGGTTCTTGGATCCATTCGGGTATCCATTTCCCGGATAGGGAACATCAAGTCATCCTGGAGCTGTTCTGAGTGTTTGGAAGGATTCAATTTCCTCTTGGACGAGCTTCGTGCCACGCCGCTGGAGTCTTCTGAATGTACTCCGGCAAAAGCTCCCACGGCATTGAATATCGACCGCAACGACTTGCTGGAATCGTCTCTCTTCAAGGGAACATCGGAGCCTAGGGAGCCTTCCTTGGACTGAGGATAAACGCCCACGGTTTTGCTATTGCCAATGGAAAGTTCATCGGAAGAGTATTGGTTTTCCTCGTCAGTGAAACCGTCGTGTTCGTCGTCCCGACCTCTTCTGCCAAACCCACAGCAGCAGCAGTACAATACTCCTGCGATCAACCCGAGACAGACCACGCCCACGGCGGTGAATGTACCGGCGACCTTGCCCTTGGAATCAAAGAACGAGTTGCCTTTGTTGTGGTTGGCGGCGGCCAGGACCGAGCCGGACGAATTGTTCAATTCGTTGGACGACGATGGCAACAGCGTCACGTACTCGGTCTTGACCATCTGGGTCTGGGAGCCATCTACAGTTTTGATCGAGTAGATGGTGGTGGCGGAAACGGTGGGCTTCTCGGAGGAGGTGGAGGAAGAGGAGGACAGGGAGGGCGAGGATGAGGACGAAGAAGACGACGAACTAGAGCTGCTAGTGGAGGAGGAGGTGGTGGTGGAGGTGGAAGTGGTGGATGGCGCCTGGGTGCGGATGACGGTGCTCTGTATGATGGAAACCCGGCTGGTTTCCCTGGTGTTGGTGACCTCTGTGGTCTGGGTCACCACGGTCTGGGTCTGGCTGTTTTGGGAGTTTGTGGTTGGTGAAGTGGACGAAGTGGACGAAGTGGAGGATGTTGTCAGTGTGGAGGACGAGGAGGTAGTGGTGGAAGAAGCACCAACGGTACCGGATGGGTTGCCAATAAGCAAGTAGCCGTAGTGGCCCCTGCTAGCACAGTTCTCCTGAGGATACCCCGGGCAAGGTGTATCACAGTTGGAGGTGGAAACGGTGTTCAGGGTGACGTCGTTGGAACACCAGCAGTTCTTCTCCTGGAGAATGGCCACGGCAAAGCCCTTGCCAGAACAGTAGTCCCTACAGAAGCCATTGGACATATAGTTGTCGGAGGTCTGGGAGGTTCCTATGTTCTGGGAGGAACATAAATCAAGACTGAGGCCAGAGGTCACTGCCATGTGGAAAAATACCATCCCAAGGAACACCCACAAGGATGGAACAACCATTATGCCAAAGGAAATGAAGTTGGGTAGGCCGAGGGAACGGGCACGGTAGTAACAAGACCAATGGGATGAGGAAGGGGCCAACAACGACGGGGTGGGGGGATTGCTGTGAGGGTTATATATACAAATTAATCTAGGAATTAATATCTAGAAATTAATGGGTCGATATATATATAACCGGATTTTGACCTATATTGACAGTCTTAAAAATAGACCTCGGGAAGGGATGAAAAGGCTGCGATAAGGCGGGATCAACCAAGTAACCAACAGCTGTACAGTAAGGATGTATAACCACGTTGAAAAAAAAAGGAGCTAGTGAGAAATCGAGGTCCTTTGGGGTACAACCAGAGAAGGAGAATGAATAGGTTTTGGAAATTTTTTTCACCTTGGTAAACTGATGAAATTGGTGAAAGTGGTTTGTAATATAATATTGTAGGTTTCCACAGCAAGGGAACAGAGTTCAAGACCAACCAAGAGTTGCAATTCCGAAGGTGCGGTGCCAATATAATATATAATATATAGTAATATAGTAATATAGTATTACAATAGTAGAATAGTATAATATTATGGTAGCCACCCCAAGCTTATGGAGCAAATAATCCGAGACACCCGGCTGGAATCTGGCGTAAGCCCCTCGCCCCTCGCCCATCGTCCACCACCACATCCCATTTGCTATAATAGTGTTTACTTGGATTAAACAATAGACATCCCACGCCTTACCTAACCGCATTTTCTGGATTAAATGGTTATCCAATGACTAAGTGGTTACTGAGACAGGGGAACAAAAGGGAGCAAAAAAGGAAAAAAAAAGAACGGTGATTGAAAAAGCAAGTGCTTTGGGTGGGCCCCATTACTAAGGTAGGTTCCCAGCTGGTGGAAGTCTTGTGGTAGATGTGTTCTGGTTTGGGACATCTTGTGGTTGTGGTAATTGTATTTTCTTATCTACTTCTCACTATCCTGGAGATTCTACATTGGGCTTGGTTATTGTTGCACTTTAGACGTGGTGGTAGATCTCGGCGATGCCGGTATTTGGAGGGGTCCTACAAATCACCACATCATCCGAGATGGGGGCACTTTGCACGTTCCTCCCACATCACCACATCAAACGGTGGATGTTTGCTTCCTCAAACCCCCAATCAGGAAAGTGCATAAAATCCCCATAAATCGATCGAAATCTTGTCCCAAAAAGGCGATAAGCTTTAGGTAGCCACTATGAACCAGTTTTTTTTTTTTTTTGGTCTGGGTGGTACCACTAGGTTGTGAACCTGTGTCTGAGACTTTACCGAAACCGGAACCCAAATTTGATGTGTTTACTTCTTTGTGTGGCCAGCTCTCGTAACCATTGCTGTACCAATGTTCTTTTTCACCTGTGAGTTCTGTTCTTTTTGATGTCGATGAATCTACCTAATGGGGAAATCATACTAACCAGTCGGTGTGTTGCGGTGGAGATATACTGGTTTGGGTAATGATGGCTTAATTTTGGTATTGTCCCTGTAGTATAATTGAATCGGTTCTTTTATCCTTTTCCCGCAACTTCGGATCTCTTCTACATTGGTGTAAACTCTTTCTACTGTACTGTGGTTGATTGTCGTAACATTCGTAAATTTTATCTATGGAGCAAACGCCGATATTCTAACGCCGGAATTATTCCTATCACCGTTTGGGCTTGATCTTCACAATAGCTAACTTAAAAGAATCCGGTGCTTGTTGCCATATATTCAGCAAAATTATGGCCCAGAATCTTTTAAACAACCCCGGTTGCTTCGGTACTAATTAGTCCTCTCTTTTCCATTTCTTCACGAGCATATTTGTCGATGCCCTTTTCAATCTTGTTGACCCGATCTCTTACTCTGGCATTCTGGTATTTCCCAAATTGACCCTTTTTGTACCCAATTATGTAATCTGCTGGTATCTCATCCAACGTTTCCTTATCAAATGGATTGAGCCTTTCTAGAATATCTGCTGTCGGCGAGACCAGGAGTTTATGATCAGCCCCGATTACTAATTTCGTTTTTAAAGTTTGCCAATTCTCTAACTCTTGAGGCGTAGCCTCGGCATGCAAAAGTGGGATATTTACATCCTTAAGTTTGTTGACATACTTTATTTGAGCCTCGATTATATCCATACTGTCTCCAACAACTCTTCTGAATATTTTATAGTTTTCAGGGAGACTTTGTTTGTCGTTATCATATCTGGTAATCTCAATTGGAAGTCCCAACCGTTCCGTAGCTTCACGAATAATCCCCCTGGTTAAAAACACCGTTGATTGTAAATTCGGGCCCGAAATTAGTTCATCGGTAATATCCTTGTAAATCCTAGACAAATGGAATTCTCCATCAATTTTATCGATCAAATTGAAGTATATCGTCATCATTAAGTATGCTTTATTGCGGGTAATATGCTTGTTTTTCCGTATAGCCTCGATCAAGGACTTAATGGTGTATTGATCTACAGTTAATCCACTTTCTCCCACAAAACACCACAATTTTTCTAGTTCCCCGTTGTCTTCGGAATTATTCAACGGCTTTAAATTTATAGCCCGGTGGAAAATAACTTTGTTAAACAATTTACTATCATTGTGCCATAGTTTATGATTTAAATCAACGCTAATGAAGCTAATTAATTCTGAGGTGTCTTTGGTGGTGCTTGAGAAGTCGTCTAGAATCTTAATAATTAGGTTTTTCAGAATGGGTAGTTCAATCAGTTGGATTTTGGTAAGAAACATCTCACGTAAGAAGATGTTGTTGATGGCGTCGTAGATTCTATTGTATGTGGACAAATTGACCTCCACGCCTAAATTGTTGCATAATTTCAAGTATTTAATTATGATCTGATAGGTATTTGTGTTTGACCTTATTCTGGAATGAATTTGACATAATTTAAGTAGATTGTTGATAGTATCAATGTTGGGGGTATGTCCATCTTTATTCATAACCAATAATAATTCCCGGGCAAACGAGCTTTGGTTCTTGTCGAAGCCAAAATATTTGATGAGATAATTATAGGTGTGGACCGATCTATATGGCTTAAACTGTTCGTTGGTTAGTTTATGGGTATATAATAAAATCTGGGGTATAATCCCAGTTAATAATGACAGTGAATTCTTGTAATGAAATTTTACATGAGTAAGGATATAGATGTACTCCTGAAAATTCTGTTTGGTCAATGGATATGGCATTGGCGGGAGTTCTTGATAATACTCCGATGGCCAGTCCACCTGGATTCGGCTGGATTCATGTGCTTGTTGGGATAAAAGATGATTTTTGCTGAGCGAGTTGTCTCTGCTTGACCCCTTGAGCTTTGCTGGCGTGATATTTATCAAAACCCCCATCATTTTCTCGAAAAGCATCCGGTCTTGTAATAAGAAAACGTTGATTTGCTTGGAATCAGTTTTTCGTTTCCAATTCACCGTGGCTCCCTCCAGATCGTATTTCGGTAGATTTTCATTGAAGATCTTGAGGTTGGGGATCCCTAGTGGCTCCAAAAAGTCCCGGTAGAGCTTGGTTTGGAACTTATGCAAATATTCATCAGCATTCTCGATTTTGTTACTGACTGATTTTTCAATGATTTGAGGCTTGAGACGTTTGGAAGAAGGTCGTATCTTCGACGAGTTTGTGGATCTATTGGTGAACGACTCGATCTGTCTGGCCGACCGCCCGATACGGGAGATGGTGTCCCGAATCGAATTCATCTGTTGGCGTTTTGGGTGTCTGGCTACTAAAATTTTTTAGTATGGGTAACTCACGTGATATATTATCCACGTGATAGACCACGTGACCACACACCATTTTTTTCTCGTTTGAAATCCAAGTGATGACATTTCTCCATCACCATGTCTTCACCACAAAGAGAAGGGTTCAGTATCCCCGCATCTATCTCGCATGCTGCTCTCGGGCAAGTTGCAAACAAGTCGTTGGGAGTTAGATACAACTGTGCCCAATGTGCAGCCTCTTTTTCGTTGAGTAAGAACGATGCCATTAGATGTAAAGAATGTGGTCACAGAGTTATCTACAAGGCCAGAACCAGAAGAATGGTGCAGTTTGAAGCTCGTTAGGATTGTTGGCTTGGGTCGTGAAGCCCTGTGGGTTTGGCTGTTGTCATTGCACAACTCTCTACCATCTCATACGTTTAGTTCACGGAGATGGACCTACCTTTTTCATAAAACGTCACGGAAAGAAGGATGTAAATGAAAGAAATACTTGATCCTTGTGATGATGCCATGTGCATGTATGTATTATAGATAATAAAAATGGTACTGAATCACCGTGTAGACTCACCAATACTATTTGATACTATTTGACTAATCGGTGGATATAAATTTTTCCAAAAAGTACCCGTTGATCAAAGCCGAGATGTTTATTATTCACTACTAAAGCCTGGATGAGTTATTTGTATTTGACTTTTCTTGAGTTTGTTGAAGGAGATCTCCTTATTATTCGAAAGATTCATCTTCTATGATGGGTACTATTGTATTATTGTATTATTGTATTATTGTAGCACCTATTGCCAACTACTGTATCATTATATACTGGACTTCTGGACTTTTCCGAGAACTCCTCTGAATCTCTTTTCTTACCTCACGAAGAGGTTAGAAAGCATCACTTTTGCAATAATCTTTCAATTTTCTTCTCTATTGGTTTGACGTGGAATCAATACTACTAAAATTTATTAGTGAATAAGAAGGTCCCTTGGCCCAGTTGGTTAAGGCGTGGTGCTAATAACGCCAAGATCAGCAGTTCGATCCTGCTAGGGACCACTTTCTTCAAGGGCGTGTGGCGTAGTTGGTAGCGCGTTCGCTTAGCATGCGAAAGGTCTCCGGTTCGACTCCGGACTCGTCCAATTTTTTTATTCACATAATGGCCTAGTTCATTCAAAAATTTTATTCGGATTTACCAACGTTTTTAAAAATATTCAATTACCTTGTGTATTGATGGGTTTATTGAGTTTTTTTTATTACAGCTCGTTTGTTTCTTTGAGGATGGAAAAGTACTTATGTCTCATTATTTTATATACACTAAAAATGTTTCCTCGCCAATTTATTCCATTTCAATTAGTTTCTCTGTTCTCTTTTTTATAACTTTGTAAATTAAACAATGGAATCATCGAGGGCCTTCCGTGGGCACACTGGAAAGGCAATTGACATTTTTGTAGATTAAATACCAAAGATTCCATTTCGTTCTTGTCCAAAGGATCACCAAAAGTTATTGAAGAATGACAAGCTTTGGAATTAACTTCAGCAATAAACACCCGTGGTAAATGTCTTATCATACCAAACCAATTTTGGGGTAGTATAGAAAATTCACTGAGTTTCAATTTATTCTCCAAATCATAGAGGTGTTGTACAAGACAAGCACTTAAAACTTGAGGATTTTGGCCAAAAAGAATATGTGGTAGATGAGTTGCAGTGACTATTGTGTCCTCTATAATAAACCGGATGCCAAATTGGCCCAAATTCTTTTGGTATTTTTCCATCAAGTCGATTTCATTGGGTGGAAGGGTAAAAGATATTGGCGTCACCAATTTCAACAGGATATTGACTTCTGGGTCGATTATCTGGAGAATCAATTCTTTGAATAAAGTTTCCACTCTTATCCGTTCATCGCATGCATGTTGGTCAAGTATTACCAAATTTGGGGTCTTTATTGTCAGGGGAGGAGCCAGTAAATTAATTCTAAGTAAAATAAACTTTCTATCGATTTGGCCAATGATTTGACAATCTAGTAGATCCTGTTTGTCCACATAAGTATCTGAGATAGGTTCCTCGTTCCGAGAAAACTTGAACCTATTGAGTTTGTCTTTGTTGAAAAGAGGTGGAATAATACCTTTCATCATTTTGTTGGGACTCAAAGTAGTAGGGCTCTGTAATCTTTTAGCGGGTGGATTAGTTGGTGTCACTGGTATGGAAGGTATCCACCTTTCCTTGGAATCATAACTGAAATAGTTTAGAAAGCTTTTAAAAGCGGTCTCGACCATTTCAAATATTATCTTTGTATTCTTATAGTAGAAACCTTTGGTCTCATCATAAACCAAATCTTCGATGGTGATATCGCCGGTTATATTGATTAGATATACGGGAAATTTGCAGAAATATCGCTTGTTTGATTTGGTAGGACTGTGGCCCTCCGCATCGTATCCAGCCTCATGGAACCATTTTGTTATAGACTTCATTTCACTGGCCGACAAACTCAGGTATCGCCCATTCATAAAAATATATTGGTGGGCCTTGGTATTGATACATGCTTTCCCTATCACACCCTCAAGCTTCATTCCTCGGTAGGTTGCAGAGACAGTTTCAAAATCAGGAAGGCCAGACGGCCCGTATAACGACCTGAGGATTGCTGAGTATCGATCTGCCTTAGTGAGGTTTAGGTCCACAGAAAACACTTTATCCATGGTCTTGGTGGAATGGTTGGTCTTGAAAAATTGAACCTTAGTGTTTGGATTCATAACAATGATCCTTAAGATAGTCTCTTTGACACTTTCGATCACGCTGTATTCAGAGACTTGCAATTGCATTTTCTTTCTTACCGGAAGGTTGGTAAAGAGGTTGGTTAATTTGACGGCAGTACCGCTATTTCCAAAAGCTCCTGCCTGCAAGAGATCATCTGGAACTTCATGATGCCTTTTATAGAGCTCAATTTCGCCATACCATAATATTAGTGGCTCCAGGACTGGCCGTTTGGTTATTATTGTGACATTTCCCATACCCATCAAAGAATGTAGGGCCTCCCCACGAAAACCGAAAGTACCAATAGACTGGGCAACTTCATTCAACTTGGAAGTAAAGTGCTGTGTTCCTACAACCACCAAATCTTCTGACGAGATGCCACATCCCGAGTCTTTCACCAATACGCTAAGCGACTGAAAATCTAGCTTGATGGTGATATCGTTGGCTCCAGCATCAGCAGCGTTTTCAACCAACTCACGGATAGCATCCTGGTACGTCCGGACAATCACCTGCGAGCGGAGACGCTCCAGTAATGCCACATCAAGCTTAGCAATAGCCATCCAAAGCAACGAAGTAGTATGTGTAAAAGAACCATCCAGGTTAATGTTGCGAAGTTGCAAAATTTAAATGTGCAGTCCTCTGGAACCCAGATGGAGCCACAGGCAATTTGCAAGGATAAAATACTAAGGGGATTGCATACTAAAGCGTAGAAATGAAGTTTTCATTGATCTTATCAATAGAATTGTAGAGTCTCTTATTAGTGTATTTTTTTTGCTAACTAGATAGGTTTTGAACAATATTTGATGGAGAGTCGAACAGTTTCCAGTTGTAGAATCAGCTTTATCAGTTCCTAATTTCAGTATATGTATTAAATTATTTATAATTTCGAGTCCTAATTAAATAGTATGGCATACTTCTTCTATATTCACCATATTCTCCTGACTATATCGAATTTTCCTTTGCCACTTCTATAAGCAGTATTTGGTAACGCAAGCCAAAGAATCAAGTCTACTGCAAACATAAACATGAACAGAGGCAACACAATATAAGCCCCAGCGAACTGAGAAACCAATCCTACGAAGAAAGGGAAAAAGGCACCGCCTGAAGACCCAAATGCCGAGGTAATGGTCAAAGAAACCACCTGGATTTTTCTGGGAATAAGACCCTCCAGGACCACATAAGTGATCATCAAAGGATAAATGGGCCCGATGCAAATTCCAGCTAAAGTGACGGTAGCAATTTCTACCCCCAAAGTAGGAATTACCCAAGTCAAAAGAACACACAAGATTGAGGCCACAGCAAGAATGGCATTTCCTCTTCTTGCACCCGTCAACCGGTGCATGTTATTGGTCAAGAAAATCCGGCCAATGGTCAATCCAAACCAGTACCCCGAACTGACATAACCAATCGAGGCTTGTGTATGATGACGATAATCACGAAGATATGTCGAAGTCCAACCACCCATCGCAACCTCTCCACCTTGATAAAAAAGAACAAACAAGGAATTAATCCAGGTGACTTTGTGTTTAAGAGCTTCCTTCAAAAGGTTTTGGGTCTCGACCACAGGGGCAGTTTCTGGTGGCTCGAACTGTTTCAATTCGTCCTCACCATAGGCAAATGCAAAATACCCATTGACCGCACAAAATAACATGGCTACTGCCAAAATTATATAGAATAAATGCCAGGGGACTCCTGCTTGCACGAAAGCAGTTGCTACCAAGGGAGATACCGATGCACCCAAGCCATAAAGGCCATGGAAATATCCTAAGGCAAGAGACGAATTATCAAACCGACTAACAAATACATTTAGTTGCGAAACTACGATTCCAGTTCCGATTCCTCCAAAGAAAAAACCCACCACCACCACAGGGTAATTTACTCCGGTAGATACTAAAGTGGCCATGATAACCAAAGATATACTACCGACCATAATTGAATTTCGCTTGAGAACTTGGTGGATTTTATGCGATAAAACGGCCACCAAGATATATCCCATCGCAGTAGCTAACCATACTAAAGCCCCCATAGAATATGAAAGATTGAACTGCACCTGGATATAGTGTAAGAGCACCCCCACCGCACCATCGTTGAATCCTGCAAAAAATGCCCACAGACATGCGGTAATGTAACGATATAGATTTCGGGGTGGATACGTGAAGGTCATCTTCTTGGGCTCGGAATTCTCCTGGGGAGGACTTTCTATCTGAGGCTCTTCGATTTGGAATTGTTCTATAGGGCCGGATCGGGTGGTTATTTCCAATTCGGTGGGCCGGTATTCCAAAGTTGGTCTTTTCTCTGGCCTTGTCAGGTGCTCGAAGTATGACATGGTGGTGATGTCTTCTTCCTGAGGGGTCTCTGCCACCTTGGAGGTGGCGATTTCAATGCTATCTTTCTTTTTGGTCATAAGCTGCCGATTGTGGGGGGGACCGAGAACTATTTAGTATAAGGAGTAAAGAGTATTTATTAAGTAGTAAGCTAAATTTTCACCCATCACCAGAACCCGGAAAGATGCCAATTATTTCCAATATGTACCATGTGTAACCGTTTCATTTGTGGGGAGAACCGGTAGTGTGGCCGTAAATCGAGGAAATTGGATCGGAATACACCTATTCACCCGAAAATCTATGGGTATTTTGCGTCTTTACTAATATTGCCCGATCCAAGACCGAAAATCTGGCCGGAGGTCAGTGGTTTCCAGTAAACATTAAATTAGTGGGGGGACTAGGTGCATGAGCTAACGGAACTACTTCCAAATCCGGTAGTACCCTCATCTAACAAACTACAACGGTTGAACTAGTCTCAATCAGTCAGTGGTACACTAATCGGTGTCAATCCTTCTTTTTTTGTAGAGGTTGGAGAAGGGGGGATCCAAGAAATCGATGCTTTTTTGCGGCACCTTTTCTGTTGTTCAGTAAGGCTTCTCAAATCGAGGGGTACAAATACTTTATTTTCAAACAACGAATGAGTAATATGATCAGAGTCGTAGTAGCAAGACCGAGGCAAAATCAGATTGGGGGATGCTTATAAAAGGCTTCGTTGGCTTTGAGCACTTACTAGAATTTATTGGCCTCCGCAGTTATCGCATTTAGGAACCTCCACCAAACCTCCACCAAATCTCCACCAATCCCCCACTCAGAATGGGAACTTCACAGCGCCTCCACAATTTATCTATTGCTCCTCCACGTTCACTACCTCCTCCTCCAAAATGCCTCCACGTATTTTGGCTACACAATCAAGTACACCCCCTGCAATAACCTGTCACCATTACATGGCATCTGTCAAGACTGCATTTTCCTACCGCTTTTGGAAATAAGCACTATCAAATCTTCCAAAACAGAAACAAACATATGTATCTTGTCTCTTCGTGGTTACTGGCCCCAATCAGACCTATATTTTGTAGATCCCAGACTGTACCCATCATCCATAGAATGGTTGCAAAAGAGATGTCCTGTATCCAACTGAAAAAAAATTGGTGAGAAAGATCAATCCTCCTCCTACACCATCGCCATCACTTCTTCTGACCATGGCCAAGAAAGACAAGAAGGCTAAGGAGGCCAAAAAAGCCAGGGCCGCAGAAAAACAAAAGAAAAACCAGGATAAAGCCCAGCTCAAAGACAAAAAGCTCGCCAAAAAGTTGGGTGAGGACGAAGATGATCAAGATATCGATGAGATCTTGGCCCAATACGCCAAGGAACAAGAGCTTTTCGAGGAGGTGACCATCGAAGTATGCGACAGGCCCTCCAAGAGACTAAATCCCACGTTGGTACCTAACCCAGCCCACGGGAAGCGTGAATTGATCCTCTTTGGAGGTGAAGATAACACCAGTAACAAGTCCCAATTCTACAATGACTTGTACACCTATGCTATAGAGAACGACACCTGGAGGAAAATCTCGTCCAAGAACTCACCATTGCCCAGATCTTCGCACGCCATGTGTGGCCATCCTTCAGGGATCTTGTTAATGTTTGGAGGAGAGTTTTCTTCGCCCAAGCAATCGACATTTTATCATTACGGTGACACCTGGATTTTGGATTCCGACACCAAGGAATGGACCAAAGTTGACCAAAAAAGAGGGCCAAGTGCCCGTTCAGGCCACCGGATGGCGGTATGGAAGAACTATATTATTTTATCTGGAGGGTTCCGTGATTTGGGAACATCCAGTACTTATATGAATGATATCTGGTTATTTGATATAACCTCATACAAATGGACCCAGGTGGAATTTCCTCCCAACCACCCAATCCCAGACCCCAGATCGGGCCATTCATTAATTCCTTTTGCCGAAGGAGCGGTTTTATACGGGGGATATACCAAGGTCAAGGCTAAAAAGGGTTTACAAAAGGGTAAAGTATTGGCCGATGCTTGGATCTTGAGAATGAAGGCAGACCCCAAGGGAGTCCGGTTTGAAAGAAGAAGAAAACAAGGAGCCACGCCTTCTCCCAGAGTGGGAGTGTCGTTGGTTCACCACAAGAATAGAGGGATCATGTTCGGAGGAGTGTATGATTATGATGAAAGCGAAGAACAGATCGAGTCGGAGTTTTATAACCAATTGTACTCGTACCAGATCGAAACCAACAGATGGTATAATTTGTCATTAAAGCCAAGAAAGGCAAGAAAACAGCCTGCTAAAGAAATAAAGTCTCGGGATGAGGATTTGGAAGAAATCTTGAATAGTATTTTGCTGAAGGCTCAGTTGAACGACGAAGATGACGATGGGGATGCCGGCGAATTGTCTGCTATCGACCGGTTGAAGCAAATGGAGGAAAGGGAGGAACAATACGACGAGAAAATGGTGGAATACCCCATCAGAAACCAATTGCCTCACCCTAGATTCAATGCCATAACATGTGTTGTTGACGATACCTTATATATTTATGGAGGTATCTACGAAAGAGGCGAAACCGAGTACAACTTGGACTCCTTATATGCCGTGGATTTGGGTAAATTGGACGGGGTAAAGGTATTTTGGGAAGATTTAAGTGCTTTGGACGAAGAAGAAGTCAATTCTGACGAGGATGAAGAAGAAGACGACGAAGAAGAAGATGACGAAGAACCAGAAGAGGAACCTGAGGACGATAATGAAAATGAGGAAGAAGAAGAGGAAGAGGAAGAAGAGGAAGAAGAGGACGAAATCCCCGATCCAAGACCGTGGTTGCCCCACCCCAAACCATTCGAGAGTTTGAGAGCATTCTACGAAAGAACAGGAGCCCAGTTCTTGGAGTGGGCCATTTCCAGCAACAGGGATGCTAGAGGAAAGTACTTGAAGAAGGCTGCCTTTGATTTGACCGAGAGTAGATTCTGGGAAAGAAGAGAACAAGTCAGAATTGCCGAAGACAATTTGGAGGAACTTGGTGGTGTAGGAGAAGTTGTGGAGAAGGACTCGAGCAAGACCACAAAGAGAAGATAAGGAAACATTTCAATGGCTACGTAGGACCATAGAAGAAACGTACGATAGCATTAGATCATTTAGACAATTTCGATAAGTTTAGAGAGTATTTTAAAGCATTAAATTATAAGTAAGAGATTATAGGAAATTTATTTTATTAACAAAAAGTAGTCAACCTTTGACCACTATTTTGACTCAATTGATACAGCAATGGTAAAAGATGAGTTGATAATAATTAGCCAATGTGATTATTAGATTTCATAATTGTTTAATAATTGAAATTCAGCCAATACTTGAAGTATTGGTTATTAGGAGTTTCATATTGATTCAAAGGTTAGACTCAGCAGATCTAGACTATTAGCTTACCAGTATATACTATTAGACATTGATTAATATTCTCAGATTACCCTAGGTATTGATTTCGTATTAAAAATAGCATCTAGTCAATATCATTAAATAGCCACTATACTATACTATACTAGCACAAGTACTATATTTCAACACTTGTATCTCGTTCAAAAACCGCAAAGTGCTTGAAGTGTTACTATGAATCATTTTCTTACTTCCTTTTGGTTCCTATATTGTTCGAATTAATACCAATATACAAGGAAAACGAGTTTTAAGATGCTTTACAAGGCCATATAAATTATTCTCATCAGTATAGCTCATGAACACAGCTGTATTTAAATATTCTTTTATCTTTGAATCCCAGCATTTGCGATATTGTATAATTAATTCCATTATTCCTATTATTTCAAATCAAATTCTCCGATAAACCATACCATTTGATATTGTTTAATTTATTTCAGATGGCCTTATAGTCATTACAACTTCGATTTTTGATGCTACTTGATTATATTTCCTAACTATTATACAGAGCCAACGGCCAAAAATGACGAATGTTTGAAGCCTGCTGGAAAGAACGATGGATTGTACAACACCATTACAAATACCTATGCAAAATGAATGCCCACTTGGTGGAACGCATACAACAATTTCAAAAAATCAGTCTGGTCCAACTTGGAGGCTCTTTTATCGGCAAAGCCGGTTTCAGTCAACACCTGGTCGATTTTTGCCTTGACAATCTCGGTCATATTTGCCTTGTCGTCGACCATGGCATCTTCGGAAGTGGCCAAAAACGTCTTGTAGTTCTTCTCCAAGATCTCAATGACGTTACTGGACTTGAAGCCAGCAGCAATGGTCTTATTTTTTCTAACAAACACAATCCGCAATAATCCATCCCATTCGTTGAAATCGATATTGGGTCTGGGACTCTTGACTTCTATACGAACCACCGAGGATTCCACCTGTGGAGGAGGCCGGAAATTGTTCTTTCCTACCTTCATGATATGGGTGACATTGGCCCACATCTGAACATTGGCAGACAAACGACAGTATAACGAGTCTCCAGGACGGGCCAACAATCGTAATGCAAATTCACGTTGAAACATCAAAATGCTGACTCTTGGGGGTCTGGGCTGGTTCAACAATTTGAACACCAATGGCGAAGAGATCTGGTACGGCGTGTTGGAAATACAAACGTCAAAGTAGGGCAATTCGGTCTTCATGAAGTCTCCCAATAAAATCTCCAATTTCTTCTGTTGGGGAGTTCCATGGACTCTTTTGGTCAACTCTGCCGCCATCCGAGGATCCATTTCCACGGCCACAACCTTGCGCGCCTGCTCCAAGATCCTCACCGTCAAGTTCCCTGTACCGGGACCGACTTCAAGCACGGTGTCACTGGGCTTTATCGCTGCTTTATCCACAATTCCTTGTGCTACCAACGGGTTTTTCAAGATGTGCTGGCCCAAATTGGTGTTGAATTTGAAAACCGAGTTCATATGCTTTTCGGCAGACACCGTGGCCCCGCCACTGGCCGCAGTGGAGAACTTCTTATTGGGTGCTTTGGGCATTTTGGGCTCGATAATGGTGGTTATACCTGGAAACGGATCATCTGACCTCATCGCAAAATCTGGATACCCGGTCAGCGCACGACAATATATATCACGTGATCACACATGGATAGACGACGCTGATCTGGGCCGTTTACGGTTGTTTGAGGTTGAACCTGAGTCGGGTCGGGATCTGGTGTGTGCTAGAGGTGAGCTACCCACGGCACTTTCAGATGGGCCTAACTGGAGTCACGGCTGACCAGGAATAGGTCTATATCACGTGATGTCCTTGTCGTAGTCAGCATTAGCGAATCCTGACTAATCGTAGTTGTAGTATAAAGTAAGAGGAGTTTCCATTAGTATCTATACAAATAATAGACTATACATCGAGGCAAGAAGCAAGGGGTACTTGTTTTTTAGGTAAGCAATTTTGATCTGGGTGGTAGCTAGTTAAAAATGGATTTAGTTATTTGAAAAGACCATCTAAACTGATACATGAAGAATGAATAGAAACGCCGCTGAAAGCAACGTAGCCGGCCTCCTTATCGAAAGATCTTATCCTTCGTCAGGTAAATAGTGATTCAATATTATTTTGGAGCTATTGGAGTTGGGATTTGGGTCTGATCACTGACGGAAGGTACTCAGTTTATTAGGCTGCAAAATCTTATAAAGCTCAGGTTACAAACTACCTATACATGGGTAAAATGAAACTCCAAAGTTGGGATGGGGTGGAAGCCATAAGAAACCAAATAAGGGTGGTTACAGGCAAGAGTTTTCTAAAGCCCATAAAAAAGTATTTGAAGAATCGATCGAAGAAAGATGATACTGTCAGATTATCCATTCCCTTGAAAGTCAGGCAGTGAGTACAAAAGGATTCAATTCTGGAGTGAGCTGAAGATTTTACTAATAAAGTATATCAATTTAACATTTATCAATTCAATAATGATTTGAAGATATTAATTAATTTTTTTTAAGGATAAGTTATACTCTGATACCCATTAGAGGCAAGGAAGTGGAATCCATTTTTTCAGAAACAAAACATGGACTGAAGTGTGAAGAAAATCTTGATCCCAACAACAGCTGTGTATATACTGACGAAACAGGAATCGAGACTAGCATGGGAGCAAAATATTGACCCGCTCTTGGTGGAAAAGGGGCCTGTTATCTAATAGCTTTTTGGTTCATGGTGTATATTTATCAAAGTGATATATAAATTTGGAAGCCAGAAGTAATCTTCTAACAAGAAGAGGTAAACCCACTTAGATGAGCCACAACACCAAAATTTACAACGGCTGATCTCCTCTTTTTTATTCGTTTATCACAGATAAAATTAATCAAGTACAAAAACCGAGCACATGAATTAGAGATCCTAGTTTTAGATGCCTCAACAAGTGAGGTCTTCAATAACAGGTTGTACTGAGTAGATTGAGCCAGTCATCACTCTCGTATTCACCATTTTGAATGGGATGAACAATTTGCATCAGTTTATTAGTCTAAAGTAAATAGCTCTAATATAAGCACAAAACAGAAATTGACACCTAAATTAAACCTACTACTAAAGCATCGACTGAAATATTTTCTAGACACCCACCCAAATGAACCGTTTGAATTAATTGATCAATTATTACTGACCATGAATTACCAGAAGCAGTTGAGCAGCGAAACCGGCCATAAAAAATTGTAGGAACAAGAAAAAGAATTATCACAAGACTCAATTACGAAGTAACAAAGTAAGCCGCCACCTTTCAGTCTACCATACCGTTTTGAATCTACTTCTGTCAGTAGTAACTTGGATCCACTAGTGACGAGTTCCGGCCGTGATTATGGGGCAATATCCGAGGGCGAAACGACTTCCGACTCCACTCGGTTTTTCAAAACATCTTCAAAACAACTGTAACCAATTCACAACTTGACTACCCCGGGATCACAAACTGCCGAAGCTACACGCGTCTTCATCCCACTAGCTTTGTGTATTGTTTCGAGTTTGTGGTGGTTTCGTATTTATAGGGAGCCAGGTACCCAAATTCTACTGAAAACTAGCATTTTGAGGCTAAACAAACCGTCAATCGGGGCATTCCATTGGTGGCAATTCTTCAAGAGAAGTCGAATAGTGGAGGCGGACAGCCATAAGTATAGCAGAGCCCTCGATATCCCCCAAAAAATCCCCCAAACGACCCCCACGAAGCCCCCAAATACCTCCAAACACAAACAAACGTCCCCCTCCGCATCATGGCAGATGGGCTTTCCACAGAGCTAGGAGACATCTCCTTCTCGTTCATGGACGTCGTCACCCTCCCCGCGTCCGGATCACCCATCAAGCAGTACGAACTCTTCAAAATCAACAAAACCGTGGAGGATTTGTACCAATATCTACACGAATTGAAGGCAGTGGTGGATCTCCAGAACGCGCCCGATGCCTTAGCCAAGGGCATTGCCTGGTTTTATGACGGGAGAGAGTCGGTCATGGGATTAACCCAAAAATTGGATGAGATCGACACGCTTGTACGACAATTATTGGAGGTGACAAACAATATTTCCAATGCTTCTGTGGCCTCATTACTACTCTCCAAGCTTGAAGACACCAGCGATCTCCTGGTGGATGTCAGAAAATCGGTCTTTACTTTGAGAAAATATGTCAATTTGGCGGTTCAGTATCGGGAGCTCGAAGAAACGGTGATTAGGTCACTAGAAACCGAAATCCACGATTGCTTCCACCGTTTTTCCAGTCTTGCAGAGTGGAAGATTCCCAATAAAATCCACTACAAGCTTGAATCGGTGGTTTCCCTGTTGAAAATTGACGATTTGATGTTTTCCACTGACTCCCTCAAGACCATGGCTTTGCCTACATTTAATGATTATGACCACCGGTTCTACCAAAAATACTTGGTGCTTTTGGACTCCCTAGAGCCCCTTTCGATCTCCCTAAATATTTTGCCCATACAAATAGAACAATTCAATCAAATTTTGGGCCAACACTTTTCCGGAGCCAAGCAGGAATTGAGCCGCAAATTTACCCGTCTCCTTAATAAATGGGAATCCTTAAACCAAGAAATTTCCCTGTTCAAACTGGATTGTTTGGATAAAAAGTGGCACGAGTTGTTTGAGTTTTTAATCGATGAAATATTAGCTCAATGTGCAACTTTAATCGATGATGCCAGCAAAACTCCTCTAGAAACAATCTCTCTCGAAATCAATGATACCTATCGGTTATGCTCGAACATTATTTCCCTAACCAGTCAGGCATTCCGGGAATCACTACTTTATGAGGCCTCCTTAGCTCACAAATTTAACGAGATTCTCTTGCCCAAATGGCAGTCTGTGAATGAAGCGTTGACGCTTCCTCCCAAGCCCAAAACTCCTAGGTCTGCAACCAGTGTGGCCCCGCAAAATGATCCCATCGATTTGGAAGATCGCCCATCTACACCTCAAAAGAAGCGATATCTGGGCCTTAATCTTGGTCTAGATATCGAAACAACATCGGTTCCCTTCAGTATTCAGAAAAAAGACCGGACAAAGGACATGGGTAATCATCGCTCCAAAAAATTCCGGTCTTCTTTGAGTTTTTTCAATGATGATGATGCTACTCTCGTATCGAGAACTCCAAAATCAAAGTTTGATGTGGAGAAATTAAATACAAGCATTTCGAGATTGAGAGTGGAAAAACAATATATCAAGCTGGACCCTCCTCCGTTCGATGCCCCGGCATTTTTGAACCGTCTTTGCAGTTCATTGCCTCAAAAACCCAGCAAAATTCCAATTATTAACCAACAATACATCCAACTGGGGCTACCTGTAATCAAGAAGAAGTACAAGAATTTTGTTAGTAAAATTCCGTCCATTAGTCCCAATCATCCTGTTTTCCAATCTCCAGAAAGGAAAGCACACAAAACATTTACCAATCGTCTTGGATCTCCATTGACCCCTAGAAATTTCAAGCTGGTTCTTGAACACGAAGGGTCCAACCGCAACTATCAAATTTCGTCCTCTTTGAGTGATATGGAAGTGCCAAAATTAAATTACCAATCAAGATTGGGACAACTTCCATTGGAAATGAACCACAGAATAATCATCGACAGACCCAGCTGGAAATGAGTGCAATACAACAGGAACTTCTATTTATCTAGTGATACTGTAAATATTAAAATACCGAAATTGCCGTAGAATTGTTAAATCTGAATTGCTGTCACGAAAAGCACCTAAACTGCCAGAAATGCCTTCTTGGAAGAGCGAGGTTCTAATGCTGCTTTGAGTTTATAACTAAAACAACTGAAAGTTCATAAATTGGTGGAGATTTCACACAAACTATAGGAATAAAAAGTTGGATATGAAGCTGATTGAGGTTACTATCATGATGGCCCAAGCTTGCCAATAGATTAGTTGTCTTGCCCTTTTTTATTCAAATGTTCAATGAAATTGCAAAAGTTATTGCAAAATTCAACCCATAATCAAAGTATGAGCAAGGAAATTAAAGCTATTTTTGAAACATAGAACATGCCATTAAAGAATCGAATCAATATATAACAAAGTCCGTCTGGATGTCATAGTTCAATAATTCTGATCAATAATGAGCCTTGATGGTATACGTATAAACTTAGTCTTGTTATCCAGCAGACCAAGAAGAGCCAGTATATCTTCTCTAGCTAGCTTTGAAATCAATGGATAGTTTTAGTTGTCTATCTTTGAAATTGACAGGCAGATTTACTGTTGTCTAGCTAATCTTATGGACTAGTTTTACAATTGTCTAGCTAATTTTTTAATTATTCTGGACCAGTTATACAATTGTTATTCAATTGATTATACAATAATTTTTTGAATAGATTTCCAATTCCAAGATATTTTGGTACTGAAACCACTTCGATCACCCTCAGCTTTTGCCGGTTTCAACGATGAATCATTTCATAGCCAAAACTGAATTCAATAGCTCGTTGTTCGTCGCGATTGATTGATTTCTCCAGATTTTGTCAAGAAAAACTAACAAAATTGGGACTCGATTCCGGTCCAGAGTCTAAAATCGATATCTTTCAGCCTTTTATAATCTTGGTGTTTACTGACTACTAATTTCTCTTGTCGTGACTCGTAATATTTACAGTTTTTATAAAAAGTATGCACCAACAAACACCATACTACTTCTTGTCTTCCGGCTTCCGGCTCGAATCTTGGGCCATGGTCCGACTGGTGAACCCATCCAAGAAGAAATCCCGTCCAAAAAGCTTGTACATCCAACTTTCTTTCTCCACTTTCCACTTTTCAGTCTCGTCGTATTTCCGTACCTGTTGACCCTCCAATAATTCTCCCTGCTGGATCTTCTTGGTCGATTTACCCTCAAGCCTACGGTACATCTCTATGGACGGTATAATAATGAACGGAATAGAGAACAAAATCATGTAGATCCCGTAGTACCGATTCTTGACTGCTTTGGGTGCCTTTTTCCAGTTAGCCCGACCAGTCTCCACCAACTCCTGGATGAACTCCGAGTTCTGTGGCTTCGGCTTTGGGGTCTGATTCACATCGCCAGTGGTCATAGCCACCTTCCCCTCCCTGTGGAATGACGAGTTGGTGAATTTGCTGGGTTTCGAAGGCATTGTGGTGACTGATGGACAAGGATGTTTCAGATTATGGGATCCGAAACACCACCACCCTCGGTCACGTGACCATAGTTTCCCTGGTCACCTGACCCGTATTTATATTTACAGCCGTCCCAAAATAGCTCCAACACCACCATGTCAATTGAACAGTCGTTAAACAAGTACCTTGCGTCCCACCCCAAGCCCGAGGGCGTCTCGTTCACCTACGGGACCGCGGGGTTCCGGATGAACGCCTCCAAGTTGGATTACGTAAACTACACCGTGGGAATAATTGCAGCCTTAAGATCCAAGTACTTTGGCGGCAAGACCATTGGAGTTATGGTCACCGCCTCCCACAACCCGCCCCAGGATAACGGGGTAAAGGTCGTGGACCCTTACGGAAGCATGTTGGAAACACTGTGGGAGGCACACGCCACCACTTTGGCCAATCTGAGCCATGATCAATTGTTAGCCAACATTGTTGCCATCAGTAAGGAGGTTGGAATTGATTTGGAAGCAAAGGCACACGTGGTGATTGCCATGGACTCCAGAGAGTCCAGTCCTGCGTTGTCACAGGCTTCTATCGATGGTATCAACTCGTTACCAAACACCAGCTTCACCGATTATGGCTTATTCACCACCCCACAATTGCATTATGTTACCAGGACGTTGAACGATGCCAAGTTTGGTCAGCCCGACGAAGCCGGCTACTACTCCAAGACCGCAGAGGCATTCAAAAACATTTTCATGTTAAAACCAGGAAAAATCGATATCACCATCGATGCTGCCAATGGGGTGGGTGCTCCTAAGGTTTCGGAATTGATAGACCGCCATTTGCTGGATCAAATTTCGTACACTTTGGCCAATGGCGACTACAAGTCGCCTAAGCTCTTGAACTACGAATGTGGTGCTGATTTTGTCAAGACAAACCAAAGATTACCCAAGAATGTCGATCCAAAACCAGATAAGTTATATGCTTCTTTCGACGGTGATGCCGATAGGTTGATTGCTTACTACCAGCGCCCAAGTGGTGAGTTTAGGTTGTTAGATGGTGATAAATTGTCCACATTGATTGCGTTGTTCTTCCAGCAATTATTCAAGAACATCGACAATTTGTCGTTGAACGTTGGAGTGGTGCAGACCGCTTATGCCAATGGCTCTTCTACGAAGTACGTGGAAGAAGTCCTCAAGATTCCCGTCAGATGTACCCCCACTGGTGTCAAGCACTTGCACCACGAAGCTGAAAACTTTGATGTAGGGATTTACTTCGAAGCCAATGGGCACGGAACCGTGATTTTTGCTCCTGAAGCAGAGGCTAAGATTTTTGCATACCAGCCATCAAATCCTAAGGAAGAAGAGGCCGTTGAAGTATTGAAGCAATTCACCCAATTGATCAACCAAACCGTGGGTGACGCCATTTCTGACTTATTGGCGGTATTAGTGATTGTTCACTACTTGAACTTGACTCCCGAAGACTGGGACAAGTCGTACCAGGACTTGCCTAATAAGTTGTCCAAAGTCATTGTGGCTGATAGATCAGTTTTCAAGACTACCAATGCCGAAAGAACCTTAGTGGAGCCTGCTGGAATCCAAGACAAGATCGATGAGTTGGTGGCCAAATATCCTCATGGACGTTCTTTTGTTAGAGCCTCGGGAACAGAAGATGCAGTCAGAGTTTATGCTGAAGCAGATACCACGGAGCACGTAGAAGAATTATCCAAACTGGTCAGTGCGTTATTGTCATAAAAAAGAGCAGGTACCGAAAAAGCACATCTCTAAATGAGAAAATTCTAAGGGTAAGAGTCCCAGAGGCCTGCCTTCTCTTTGAGCCATTGGCTTTTCTCTCAACGAGCTCATCAACAACTATTGTTACTCCTGGTCCATTAAATCTCTCCAAATGTTTGGTTGAGTCGAAATAGAGATCCAATAAAATAAAAGTACTATCAAATATTTTATTAAAATTCTATTTGAGTCTGCAACAAAGTCTATCTCAAGTACAATTTCGTGTAGCATCGCCATCTAATAGCCTCGGTTATCTCCATCTCCATGGAGTGTGGCAACAATGGATTAATATATTACCACTAATGGGAGTTTCAAGCTTTAGCGTTCTGCTTAGCTCCTTCCACTATATCTGCTAGATATCATTGGCAGATCAGCCTTTAATCTAGTGAATCGAATTAACTTTCTTGTTACATCCACAAAGGTCATAGAGACAAGCCCCTTTACCATAGACATCCATAATTGAAATAGAGAAGGTGGATTTTTAGCGTATAAGGCTATCAACAATTTTTACCATGTTTGTTCAAATAGTCTTTATAAGTTTTGATAAATTTACTCTTATTTTTATTATTAACTTACTAATATCAGGTATACATTTTACTACTAAAAAATGATAATCTTGGATAGTTCAATATTGAATTTTTTATTTGAGTCTATAAATTTGATTGGACGTTTTAATTTGATATGCATTTTAGTTTGCAAAGATGCTGAATAATTAATGAATCGTGTGAAATCATGCTTCGGATCCGCAGATGCTATTCAAGTCATAAATGATTCGAAGTTTTAGTTTTCAGACTTTGAATACTTTATCATTCACAACTTCAATTTTTGAGCATCTTCTGGTAATGTTAGCGACCTTCATGCATTTTTTTGCAATTAAAAGATCGGCATAAATCGATATTCTCCATTATGAATAGTAGAGCATTTACGCCAAACTTCATGACTGTAAATAATAGTTGACCATTAATTAAATCAGAAGTACTTCAATTCTCGAGAGAAATGTTTAGGTACACCCCACCGTTTGTTCCTAGGTAGAGAAGGATTGAGTATCTAAATGATAATTTTTGAAGAATTCTTGATGCTCTTTTTGCAGAATAATGAAAAATATCAATACTAATGGTTTCATGACAGCACTCAATCTTGGCTCGAATACCCTAGATCCAAACTATGCTGTTCAATGGATAAATTTCGTGGTACCAAAGTAATACTTCCGAGCCTCTAGAAAATGCTGTAGAGCTCGCAATTTTTTCTAATTCAGTCGACCAGACCAGAATTGGTAGTTTAAGTCTACGTATGCTAGGATGTCATGTAGGAACGTGTGAATGCTAGGAACGTGTGAATGCCCGGTGGAAGGAAGGTGGCTAGTCCTTATGTGAGTGTTTGCTCTTGTATTCGCCCGGGGTAACCATATTCTTCAAGCCCCAGACCCCACGTTTGGACCTCTTCGCCCTAGCCTCGAGCCGGCGGTACCAGGCCTCATTGTCGCCAAACTCAGCACCAATGCTCCCTTCGTACACAATACCCCAGCCGCCTCGAAGCATCTCGGCACTGACGTCCTTCCGCCCCGTCAACTTCCACACCTGGGCCCGTGCAACCACCCGTTTGTATTGATCAATCAGATACGGCGTGATCCTGACCCGTTTGCCCAAGATGTACAGCCGAAGCCACTGGAGCGAATCGCCGGAAAACGGCTGTGCTGGCTTGCCAAAGTGGGCTCCCTCCGGGGCATCCACCCCACAGAGCCGGATCATCAACGTCTGATCCTTCAATTGGCGCCCACTGGGTATTGGCCGCCACCAACCCCATCCTAGCGCCATTCCTCCGGGCGTATGGTAGAATCGGAAGTTATCACCATCCCCCACCCTGGTTACCCGTCCATGGAGTGGTGTTTGCTTCTCCAACATGTTGGACGTAAGATCAAGGTATGTTTTGACTCGTGAAAACCGCCGGTATACTCGGTACCCCAAGACCAAGCCGGTGGTGGATCCCGCCGTCAACATGAGCACCTTGGGATGTAGAAGGCCAACTTCGGGCAGCGCGGGCGCCAGCGCCGTGGTATCCTCGGTGTTGTTGAACATGGTGATGTCAAACTGGGGTATAAGCATAAAAAAAAACGCCCTGGGCTACACACACGATCAAACGGGGTCCATATCACCAACCGCACTCCAACCGCACTCCAACCGCACCAATACCACTTACTATCACCTAAAGGGACCCGACGCGCCACCAGGGCTGTTCCACATAACCGCACCGCTTCACGAGACCTTTGCCTTTCCACCGCAGCTTCACGTCCTCCAGTCTAGTCATCCAGTCTAGTCATCCAGTCTAGTCATCCAGTCTAAGTTTAGTTAGTTTAGCTATCCAGCCAGTCAGCGAGTAAACTGCTTCAACCCTCAATCCTCAACCTTCAACTTTCAACCTTCAGCCTTCATCCTTCCTTCATCCTTCTCTCCAACTTTCCAATCCATCACATCCCCACCATGTCCTTGGCAGACGGCGAGTACGACATCGACCTCACCGAACTCCTCAACATATCCACCATGGCCCCCATAAACGAGTCCGAGAATATAGCCATCCGCTACGGGTTTGTCCCCGACCTGATGGACCAGACCAAGCCTTTGCGCTTATACCAGAACGACCAGGAGTGCCTTCTCCGAGCCAACTCCACCGAAGGGCCTGAGAAACCCATCATCTTCGAAGGCTTGACCCAGAAACACAAGACCAACGACTCTTTCTACTTGACATATAACCCCCACGACCCCTCCCATGTCCTGTTGAGGAAACTAAACAGTACCATTCGATTCAGCAAATCGAGAAATGCATCCAAACTACAACCCAAAATTGCCGCCTGGGAGAAAGATGCCAACGACAGAGATCAAAGGGATAAACTCAAGCGGGAAAAACCGCCCTCCACCCCGTCCTCACGCCCTACTTCGTCCAAGAGACCGCCTACTGCCACTCCGGAGCCCCCAAAGAATGATGAACCCATAATAAGCGAAAGCGACTTCGATGATCTCAATTTCGACGACAAACCTAAGCCCAAACACCTTCCGGTACTAGCTCAAGCCCCCAGAAAGACTGCCAAAAAGACAGCCCCCACAAATAAAGACCCAAAGCCCAAGCCAGAGCCCAAAAAAAGAGGAAGAAAGCCTAAACTGGCCCCTATCATCGAGAGGGCTGATCGAGACGATAAAATGGATATAGATGACGACTTCAAAGATCTTGAAGACCAACTACAGGAAGTGCTAGAGGAGGAACAGTCGAAATCCCCCGAGGGATCCCCGCATCAGCAACATCGAGCCAATGGCATCAGGTTTGATTCCGACGAAAGCGACGCCGACGATTATCAGTTTTCCGGAATCAAGATCAATATGGACGAAGGTGACGCCCCTAAGAAATCAAACTTTGCCAGCAACCCCTCCAGCAAGAAGCCCATGAGCTTGAGAGACTTGATTGGTGGAGGGAAGACCCAAGATGAAGACTTGAGCAGTAGTGAAGAAGAATAGGCTACCGCCACCGCCTCCTACTCACACGGATCACGACAGACAGCATAATATTCACAACAGTTCATAAGCCGAATACACTACTACAGGACAAAAATGAGGTTATCACCCCTTAAAATAGACATCTAATTGTTTTAGTTATGCAATTATATAGTCTAATTAACAATTGGCCGTTTCGCATAGCAAACAAGCCACAACACGAAATCCACTATGGCTCTTGCTAATACAAGATGTGCCAAAACGCGAGATCTCACTCCAGATTCTACTTTTACGCTAGAATAAACCACAGTATCTGGCTTGTATATATAATGATCTGTCTGCTGTATTTTCTCTGACTAAAAAATGTCGTTCCATGGTCTTAAGGTATCTGATCCTCTTGTTAGGAAAGGAATTGATGCACAATTTAACAATGGAACTGTTTTAAATGCTAATGTGGTCGAACAGTACCGTCATACTATCAAGTATCCTGAATACTTGCAAATAGTGGATGACAAAGATGAGGGAAAATTCGTTAATCCCGTCAATCCAGATGGTGCAAAAAATGATAAGGGACACCTTGGAGATCCCAGCTTCAAAAGCTTATTTCCAGAAGGAGCTGATTTTACTACCGAAGACTTGTCTCCTAACTTCGGAACTGAAATCACTGGAATCCAACTCAGTCAATTGACCGACCAGGGCAAAAATGATTTGGCATTGTACCTTGAAACCAGAGGATTGGCTATTTTCCGGAACCAGGATTTCCGGGACAAGGGTCCAGCTTTTGCCAAAGAATTCGGGTCTTATTTTGGACCCTTATATATCCATCCTTATGCCTTTTCGGTCAAGGATTACCCTGAATTATTGGTGACTTTCCGGCCTCCTGGGGATGGCTCCAGACACGATAAACAATTTGGAGGTAAAACTAAAAGTTTTTCATGGCATTCAGATGTCAGTTTTACTGAAAGCGTGGCTTCCTTTTCGTTTTTTGTCGCTTTGGAAGCTCCTGATTCTGGAGCTGACACCATTTACTTGGATTTAAGAGAAGCATATCGTCGGTTATCTCCTGCTTTGCAGCAATTCTTGGAGGGTTTGACCATTGTGCATACCAATTATTATCAAAACTTGTTGTCTATCGCTAATGGCGGAAAACCCAGAATCAATGGAGACTATTTCAGTGAACACCCCTTGGTAATCACCCATCCGGTTACGGGAGACAAAAGTTTGTACTTCTCAAAAGCTTTTGCTCACAGTATCAAAGGGGTCAAAGCCGAAGAATCGGATGCTATCTTGAGATTTTTAGAAGACCATGTTACTCAGAATCCCGAGTTTCAGGTCAGAGCCCAGCATAAGGGAACTAAAGCCGCTACTGTGATTGCCTGGGATAACAGAATTGTTCTGCATAGCGCTGTAGTTGACTTTTTGAGACACGAAACTGGTCCCAGACATCATTTCAGAATCACTGTATTTGGTGAAACTCCACAACAATAATCGTGTCAAATTTAGCGTAGCAATATGGCCTGAGCTGGTTACAAGCTGTATTTATTCTTGCTAATATTATGCTTAAAGTTCGTTGGTTGTAGGAATCATAAGAAAAATGCAATTCCAGTAGTATCGACGATACAGACTTTAATACATCTTGGTATAGGTGATTTAAGCCAATGTAGTCGATAGTATAGCCACCTGATCTAAGGGTCTGTCCGTCTCATCTGTTTCTACTTTTTCGATGCTTTTGACAGTATCTATCCCATCAATAACCTCTCCGAATACAGTATGCTTATTATCCAAAAATGGAGCTGGTTCTGTAGTTATAAAAAACTGAGATCCATTGGTGTTGGGACCAGCATTGGCCATACTCACCATATATGGTTTTGAATGGTTCAACAAATGATTAAATTCATCATTAAAGTGTCCGCCCCATATAGACTCTCCACCGGTCCCGTCGCCCAATGGATCTCCTGTTTGAATCATAAAACTTTCAATTACTCTATGAAATATTACATTATTGTAATACTTCTTCTGACACAACCTCACAAAATTTTCCACTGTTTTGGGTGCTAAACGATTGAACAAATTAATTTTGATATCACCAAGTGTCGTATGAAGTGTCGCTTTGGTGATGGCTTGTTGGTTCTTCAGTTTTTTCTTCGGCTTTGCAGAGATGTCAAAATCTCTTTCTGCTATTTCTTTTTCATTTCCAAACACAAACAAGTTCTTGGAGTTGAGCGATGTAGATACTACCATTACCTTGGTAGAGAGTTGCGATTGAATAATCGAGTTTTGGGACGCGATCATTTCCAAATCAAACTTATCCACTTTCAGTTTATTAAGCACCACGATTTGGTTGAATTGAAGAGATGCAGTTTCTTGGTCAATACCTCCCACGAGTTTCAATAATTTATTGGTTTGAAGGTTCAAGATCTTAATTCCTTCGAGCGTAGGATAAATCAACACTCGGTTATTCTTGTCGAACGCAAGGTTTCGAGTAGCTGCAAATTTATCAAAAGTTATTGATTTGACCACTGAATGGGAATCGTCGATTTTCTTGATAAGTTTCCCGCTATTGACATTAAAAATACGGATGAAATTATCAGGGTAAGAGATGGTAGAGAACGTTTCATAGTCATGACTGAATATAATCGACGACGGGGTAGATTTGCTCTTGACCAACTCAAAGAGATCGGTTTCTGATTTATACGAAAACCCCACCGCCAACTTTGCCTTACCTGGGAACCAATACTCGAGGATTCCTCTGGTATCAGACGAAATGAAACAATTATATTTGTTGTTATAGGTAATGTAGTGAATAGGGGACTTGTGGACCGATTCGACTGGCTCAGTGTCGTCTTCACTCAACATCACCATGTTATTTGAGTCCGACTCATTCACTAGAAGCTTCTCCTCGTTATTAATGAAGAACCAGCAATTACTATGAGCGGTTCTAGTATTGGGAATAAACTCCACCGTCATCACCTGGATCATGTCCAAGGAAGTTAAATCAAAGACCTTGAGCGAAGGGTCGTTTACACCAACGCTTACAAGTTTCAGCCCATCACTGTTGACCAACAACTGCTTTACTTCTGAATCGGGGTGGGCTAGAAACTGCTTGACACATTTCAACTGTCCGTCGTCATCATCACCATCTTGTTCAACTGCTGAAGTCTTTGGATCCTTCTGTTGTTTCTGCCAAAACATCACCACTCCGTTTCTGGATCCCGTTATGATGGTGGAGTCATCGGGCGTCTTGGCCAAGCTGGTGACTATCGATTCCGTCTTGTAAGAATAGTTGTAGTATTCACTGAACTGATTGTAGTCGTTGATCACCGTCCCCTTTCTCTTTTTCCTGGAGCCTGGGGCCATCTCAGGGTTTGGTGCTGGGCCCTTCGCCAAAGAAGGACCTACGAACTCATCGTCTGAGTCCGATTCGCTATCAGATACCTTTCTCTTATCCATGGTGAGACTGTTTCCTTGATACTAGTCAATAATCGAGTGGAAAGTCGCGTTCGGTACCTGAAGAATCGCGGTTGTCGCCACTGGTCTTGTTGTGTTTGGTCTTTAAACCTGTTGATAGAATTGTGTGTCCCTGTTAATCTTACTAAACTTCACGACTATATACCCCCACTACAACCCATTCGCTCTGGTTGTTCGATAACACACTAATCACCTCGACGCCCAGCCCCTTTGGTTGTTGATGCTTTCGGACCGTATTGGCCGTATCGAGCTTTACTTGATCCAGACCACTGGCGATAAGGGAACCATCCGCCACCAGGTGGTCGAATTGCAGCGCCAATTGACCCGGATCTACAAGGAACATGAGGAGTTGGTCCAATTGAATCGCATCATTGATGATCTTGGTCTAAATAAACAGGTGGAACAACACGAAGTTCAACCCAACGATGGCGACGGTGCTGACATGCAAATGAAGCAACAATCGGTACTTCTAAACTACTCGACCACTAAGCAGGCCCATAACCTAGCCATGCAATTGGGATCCCTAGACATTGATCGCTTGATCAACAATATTGGAAACACCCAGGATAAAACATACAATTTTGCTGAAATCCAGCTGCTGATACTAGCCAGACGGCAAGAGCTAGAGGAGATGGCACAGCGGGTGTATTTGTTGGTTTTGAAGAGTACGGCGGTGTTGGAACGGTATGTAGAAGTAATTAACCAGGAGAACCAATTCTGGCTCGACTGCGGAGACAAGTTGAAGGCTATAGAACGGCTGTTGGTGAAGAAGGAGCGGCAAGCCACCAATAAATACTAGATACGGGGAAACGTGTCTTGGTCCCATGACAATTTGTTGAGTCAAGTGCTGCCACAGAAATGTTGAATTATCTATACACATGCTAGCAACAGAGGTCCAATATAATTAATTGGTACAATTTTCTTAGTTGAGTTAGAAAAAGTGTTGATATTTTGTATAACCTATACACAATAAGTAGATAAACCACTACCTTTAAAGTGTTTTTAAAATGGCTGCTGCTAATTTTTAATGGTTATAATTCTTGATTCCATAGTAAAGCAGTCAAGATCTGAAGTTTCTACTACAAATTCGACAGTCGAAGAACAAAGTAGCGAAACAAGGAAGAATTTTGTGTACTAAATAGTTCGTAAGTCTTGGAATTCTTTCAATTCTATTATATAATTTATTATTGATTAATTCAATTAGTTTATACTTATTCCAATTATTTTCAGCTAGTATATCTCTATATAGTCATGTACCTATTATTTGTTCAAGTCAAAGAAATAGAAACTTGTATCAAAATGATGTAGAGTGTTGGTAGATTTCCATTCAACTCAAGATATCGATTATTGAATAGCTGATTAGATAGAGCATTTCAATCGACCATAACTAATCGTCCTGACAAAATATGAATTTGTTCAAAGAACCAACCCGAATATAAATCTAAATCGTATACAATTACAAGGGCATAAGCAATATTAATTAACTTTTCCAGCACCCTAATTCAAGATGTCGATTACGTTTTCAATCGCTAAAAACGTAGCACTCTTGGAAGAAATATAAATGTGATTTTATTCACATCTAATTTACCAATCGAGTGTATACTTATAAACTGCCCTTTTGAACCCTTCGGAAATTCTTCAAGCTTCGACAAGAAGACTTCAGCCACTTCTTGCATGTTCTAGCTCTTACACTGTTTCAGTTCGTACCACTAATATACATTCTATGCACGATAATCAACCTATACAAAACCTATACAAAACCAAGCCTTTAACCTTACAAAGGAAACAGACTATGGAGCGCAAATCACCCCTAGTTTGTGGTGATTTCGCAGCTTAAACCGAAATGGTCTTCCAGATATTCATTCCCTCTCCACCAGTAGAAATCAAGCAGCCCGGGATTTGCTTGTGCCATCTGACATCCTTGACATCTCTTTGCCAGTGAACAAACAACAATTGAGGAGGAATATCATGTAATTCTTGCATTTCCTTTCTTTGAGCGGCGATTTCTTCGTCGTCAGCTTCCACAGCCAAATCCCACAAAGTAACCGTATTATCTTCGGAAGAAACAGCAATGATCGATTCATCCAATGGGTTAAAGGAAATGGAAGTCACTGCAGACTTGTGGAAATCGTAGTTGGCCACGGGAGTGGGTTTTTGCTGGCCATTGAAGTTCCGCAAGTCCCAAACGCTCCAGGAACCATCGTCATGGCCAGAGGCCAATAAATGATTGATTTTATCACACCACGAAATCACGTTGACATCGGTATTTGAAGCAGCCACCGAGATTGCCGGCTTGTGTTTCTTAGACCTGGTATCCCATATACGGACGTAACCATCGGTACCAGCAGTGGCGAAAACCGTGGTTTCCCCCGTGGACCATTGGATGTCTTCGATGGAAGATTGAGATGCAAAAAATGGGGTTTTATCAGTGACCCAATTGGAGGTGGTTCTGGTGGTCAAATGCACTCTCCCAGACAAGTCTCCCGTCAATAAGGCCCCGGTATTGATCAAAGGAGACCAGTCTAATCCATAACCCTCGACATTCCCATGGGCCCGGATGGTGTGGAGCGGTTTTTTGGCATTTTTAGGAATCATATACCCTGGAGTGTCGAACGCTTGGACTTGAGCACTCAAGTCGTAGATAAAAGCTTCTCCGCTTTCACTCATGGTGGCAGTTAAATATTCTCCAGTTTCAGCAGCATGAGGTGACACCCTGATACGATTGGTGGTGTTCTTCAATGGAATGGTTTCACTGTCCATGATGGGATCCACATCCACGTCATTATCGTCGTCATCGTCTTCATCTTCGTCATCCTTTACCAAAGTCTTGGCCAATGACGATAACTTCATGGTGATCAATTCATTGTCTTTACTACGAGATGCCTGTGTAGCTGTGGTGGCATATACGGTGGCAGGATACGTTCTTCTTTCGTTTCCAAGCTTGTCAGGCAAAATGTCCACCGTCAAACATGGCCATGGCATGTTGACATTATGTAACATCTCGTATACACTGGGATCAGCCTCCAACACTTCATCGGGCCCCAATGGCTTCGATTTATGTGGCAAATAAATGGTGGGCTCCGCCGCCTGTTGCTGCTCGGCAGACTCCAACTCCTCGATCTTCTTGGCTGCAGCCTCCTCATCCATTTCCTCGTCTTCATTGTCATCCAATTCAATGATTTCTCCATCGGACTCAAACTCATCGCCGTACGGATCCTCAAATTCACCGATATCTATGTCTTTTTCGTCGCTTCTTTCGGCACCATTGGTGTTGGGAACCGCGTGCTTGTCAGTCTTGATGGCACTGTTGCCTTGGCCGGGCAAATCGTCGCTGGCGGCTCTCTTTGACATGTTGTGCTGTGTTGAACCAGTGAAAAATTTCTGTCTATTAAAAGTCATCGTAATCACGTGTGTGATCATGTGATACGTCACGTTGTTGGTCACGTGTGAAGGGCCCTTCATCGCCTACCTTTATCTAACTACTACATAACACCGGCCACCAACGCCAATTTGCAGTAGAAGGGACAGCACGGGGCACAGCAGAAGACACAGAGAGCCACTTTGATTGTGACAATGGACCGCCGAGCGTTTCTAGACCAAGAGCCTCCGCCAGGGTACATTCCTGGGGTAGGAAGAGGAGCAGTAGGGTTCACCACTAGTGCCAACACCGCCATTTCTCGGGTTCAGCCAGGGTTTCTCGTTAGTCAAGGCGAAGATGAAGAATATTCTGGCGATACAATCCAACATTTCAGCGAAGAAAATGGACTTTTCACCCACAATTCCAAGGACAAAGACGATGAAGAGGCCGACCGGATCTACGACCAGATCGAACAGCGACTCAAGGCCCGAAATAAGCACCCCGAAACCAGCATCATACAGCAACCAAACACCATCGAGCAGAGGTTTGCCGATTTGAAACGTGGGCTTTCTTCCATCACCGATTCCCAATGGGAGAATCTTCCCGAAGTAGGAGACTTGACCAGAAGAAATAAACGGGCCCGTATATTGGAGCAGCAACAGCAGCGATTCTATGCCGTTCCGGATAGTGTGATTCTGGGAACAGGGTCCGGCAGCACCGATTTTCACTCGATTTCTCTGGCTAGAGACAAGGTCTTGGTGACTCATCTTGATAGTATTGCTTCCTCCTTGTCTTCCTCCTCCAACGATAACGAAAAACTAATAGATATAATAGACAGCGACTCTGTCCGCTCGGACCAGCAGTTCGCCGATCTCAAAAAAGGTCGGCTCATTTTAAGCTCACTAAGGAAAACCGAGCCCCACAAACCCAATTCGTGGATTGCTTCAGCAAGATTGGAAGAGCAAGCCAAAAACCACAAACAGGCTAAAAGCTTGATTTTGGAAGGGTGCCGAAAGTGCCCTCGGAGTGAAGATATTTGGCTTGAAAGTATTCGGATCCACTTGAAAACCCAGGATGGTATAAAGATATGTAAGTCCATCGTGACCGAAGCATTGAGTTTCAATAACAAATCAGAAAAGCTTTGGATGCAAGCATTTGATTTGGAAAATTCCGCTGATACCGTATCAAGACAGAAAGTGTTGATGAAAGCTCTTGAGAACTTACCTACAAATGTTCAGCTCTGGAAACAATTGATTAATGTTGAGGACGACCCCCAAGATGTCAAGAAACTCTTAAACAAGGCAGTAGAATTAATTCCAGGAGAATGGGAGTTTTGGCTTCAGCTTATCAATCTCTCTGCATATTCTGAATCAAAAGCTTTGCTCAATCGAGCAAGAAAGGTCCTTAAAGGCGATTATCATGTATGGATCACTGCTTGTAAGCTCGAGGAAGGCGAAGGTGGTGTTGAAGATTCTAAATTGATCAAAATGATAGAAAAAGCATTTAAGGATATGTATGGAACTCTCGATTCCAATACTTGGCTCGATCAAACAGACACAAAACTTTCCCGGTCCCAATGGGTGTTAGAAGCATCCAACTCGGAAGCAGAGGGTTTTCCTCAAACCGCAAGAGCCATAATTATCAATATCATGAACTCTGATGAGACTCTTGAGATAACTGATCGGTTCCAGCGTTGGTTTGAAGATGCCAACCAGTTTTCCAATTCCAAATTGGCTAACCATATCTATCAATACTTAATTGATAAGTATCCTAATAGTATTGATTATTGGATCCGAATTCTAGATTATTTGAGACGTTCAAATGAATTAGATCAGTTGTTCAACTACTACCAAAAAGCCATTGAATTGAATCCTGACCAAGAACTTTTCACATTGATGTATTCTAAGGATAAATGGAAGCTCAAAAATGACATTAGCAATGCTAGAGCTATTTTGAATCAAGGTCTAGACCGGCTACCCCATAATGAAGCACTTTGGTTGGCCAGTATTAAGTTGGAAATCAAGACTTTCAACTATGAATTGGCCGACAAATTATCAGAAAACTCGATCAACAGAATTCCAACCTCTAGTGCTAGAGTTTGGTACAAACATATTCATTATTTGCGGTTTAGAAACTTTGAAACACCCAAATTGATTTCTTTGCTGGACCGAGCAATCAAATTGTTTCCTGATTCATACAAATTATATTTGCAAAAAGCACAAATCTTACTAAAGGAGAAAAATATCGAAGAGGCCAGAAATATCGTTGAACAAGGGATCAAGCTCAGTGGGTGTCCCGAACTATGGGTTATATTGGCTCACATTGATGAATCATATCTCAAGGTCCTTATTAAAGCTAGATCCACTTTGGATAAAGCACTATTAGCATTTCCAGATAATGAAATTATTTGGGAAGCCAAAATTAGTCTTGAGCGTCGAAATAACGATTTAATCACCGCCAGACAAATCACCAATAAAGCTTTGAAGCTTTTACCTAGTTCACCTTTAATTTGGCACCAATACCTTTCACTAATCACGAAATCTTCTCAGCGAAGAAATGCCTTTTTGGATGCATTGAAAGCCACCGACAACCATTCGTTTATTTTGATGAGTATTGGAAGGTTTTTCTGGTATGAAGGAAAATTCACCAAGGCAAAATCATGGTTTGAAAGGAGCCTTGATCGAGATGATCAAAATGGTGACTCGTGGGGCTGTATGTATTTATTTTTGAAGAAGCACGGTTCCGATGAAGAAATGGGCCTGTTTATTAACAAGTACCAGTCAGCATTTGAAGATATCAATAGAGGCAAGGTATGGAATCGTGTTAACAAAAGTGTTGAGCATTTTGATAAGTCCCCGAAACAAATTCTTGTATTGACCAGTGAGGCACTCTTAGATGATGTATAATATGTAATCTACTTTATTTAACTGTAAAATTATATTTTCAATAATACAGAAGAAAGGAGACTTGAAAGATTACTCTAAAAATATTTTATTGGCCCCATCTTTTTGAAGTTGAGGAAGACTATATATACAATTAAAAATATTAGGTGGACAAGGGAATCTATAACCCTTGTATAATGATTTATTTTTGTTTAAGCACTGACTCCCTTTACTTGAGAATTTCTCTCATAAAGTTTCAAGTTCAAGGCACTCAAAAAGCAGGGGATCTGGTCCTTTCCATAAACCAGCAGAATCTCCAAGTACAATTCCTTGAACTCCGCATTTCCATACGCCTTTAAGGACTTAGAAGCAATGTCTATAATCACATATGAGGATCCATTAGATCCCTCAGTAAATCTTGAAGTCAACTTGATCCTAGAAGATACGTCATTGGGGTTGACAGAACTTGGGATAAACTCCAATGAATACCCAAAGTATTTGGAGATGGTGTTCAAAATATCCTTACTTTTTTGGGAATATGCACTGGTAAGTCTTTGGATTCTCTTGGCCAATTGGTCAATCTTTTGCTGCAATAATGCCTTGTCATTTTCTTGTCTTTCGAATATGGATTTGGGGATCATTTCCGATAATGATAAATTCTTTTCGACATAGTGCTTGATCAAATCTTGGTTTTCTTTCCGAAGTATATCGAGAGTTTGTTGTTTCACCACTTGGTCTTTATATAAGGGGTTAGATTTCAATTGAAGAATTTGTAGTTGGTCTTTTTTGGTGTTGATCTGTTGTAAGGATGTGATTTTTTCATTCAATGATTTGACCTTCAATTCATATTGCTGAATGATGGTCTTAAGCTTGGCATTTTCTCCACTAAAATCTTTGACTTTAGGTGTATGATCGAGTCTTGGTCTCTTGCTGGGAGTATCTGGTCTACTAACTAGTTTTTGAAGACTATCAATTTCTTTCTTATAATCATCGACCAATTTCTCCAAGTTTTTCAAATATTGCTCGGTAGCTTTATTGTCATCTTTTTTCTCGAATTCTTTATCCAATTGGGTCAACAGGTTTCTTAAAAATTCGATTTCTTTATTATTCAACAAGTTTTGTCTGCCCAATTTTTGAATAGTTTCGTCCTTATTGGCCAAGCTGGCTTCAAGTTCAGTTATGGAACCACTGATATCATCCAACTCTTTCCTTAGAGTAGAAGAAAGGTTGCGCTCGTTATCCAATTCTCGCTTGGTATCGTCATTTTCACTTTTGGTCAATACTATCTCATACTGCAAATTTTTGAATTGAGACAAGAATTGATTGATCTTGGCAGACGAATCATTTTCATTTCCCGCCACACTTTCATCTATAATTTTGAAATAAGTCTCAAATTTATTTTTCAACTCCAAATTTTCGATCTCTAACTTGCAATATTTTTCCTCGATCCCTTCAAGATGATTGATTTTGTTGGCCAAAGTAATGTTTTTTTGCTTCAAGAGTTCTATTGAGGTCTTATTCTGTAACAATTTATCGATTTTCGACTGTAATTGGGAGTTTGTTTTCAATAAATTTGCATTTTTCGTCTGTAAGTTCTCCAAATGGTTATCCCGCACCATTGCATCCTTGGATTTTTCGGATATAAGGTTTAAGTTACTGACCAATTCATTATTGGAGCTCTGTAATCTTGTTATGGTGTCTTGCATGCCCTGTATTCTTAGGTTTAATTCGTCATTCGCTTGTAGTTGATAATTCAAATCAGACCGGACCTGCTCGAACTTTCGTACGTTCCGATTGAATTTTCCTTCAAGCTCACGATAGTCATGAGATTTCTGAGACTTATCCTTTTGTAGTTTGTCGACTATGGCATTAAGTTCTTTAATCTTGGTGGAATGAATTTGGCCCTGGTTGTCAAGCTTGGAATCAGTCGATTTCTTCTCCTCATACAAATAATCAAAATCCTTCTTTAACTTGTTGTATTCTTCGCTCTTCTTGGTTAAAAGATCCTTGTAGGTCTTCTCTATAGAGGAATTCTCTTGTTGTATCATCTGTTTTTCTAACTTTGCAGATTCTAATTTGAACTTAAGATTGGATATGACTTGTCGGAAATTCACATCTGAGGTTTCATTGAGAATGCTCTCGGATTCTACCGATATCGATCTTCGAGGGTGCTCCACAAATGGGGACGAGTTGGTGCTGTTCATGGCGGGATGTGGGTGGGGAAGATGGAGTGTTATGTTTTGGTATACTATATCAGATGTCTGGTCACGTGATCTAGACCATTCAGCTTAAGAATGGTAAGTGACGTGATTAGAGCAGACAGCGGGATTGCTCGTCTGATTACTGTGTTTGGAATTCAAAATAAAACAGATCTGAGGAGAACTTAAAATTTATGGGCAAATGCATGTAATTCTGGGACAATATAGTATGCGATGTCATTATTTTCAACGTCAGCAGTGGCTAATTAGTACAAAAAAGAATAGTTCTATTAAAGTCTAAGCTAGCAACATTCTGGTTGCCACAAACTGATAAGATTTTGGTACTTATCAAATTATACGATTTAAATTATACCAGAAATTTATTGTCATATGAAAATTTTAATAATGAAAAAAATTAAATAAATTGAATAAATTGAATAATACCTTTGCGACTATGTTTCTTGGAGTGATTGGAGCTGCAATGGTACAGGTGCTAATATTAAAAAAGACACTACTGCAAATAATGTGGGTTCGCTATATACTAACTTCATGACATTGTATATCAGTTGAATACTTATTGAATACATATATGGGCTCAGAAATATGTTGGCAATTTCACAAAGTTCATACTGAAATTTCAGGTCAAAATCTTCAAGAACAATCAGATTCACAAACACTTAACTATAAACGTTGACCGCAGAATACCATCGTTCTACTCGTAGAAACACTTTATCCCCCATAACTCCACAAGTCCCAAGTGTCACGTGACTTGTCCCTGATTCTAGTTGTGCGGGATAAGGATCATGAGATAACTGTTCAACACATTATAGATATGTCCAAGATGTAAGTAAGGTCATGCTTCGGCGAAGACCCCGTGAGTGTCCCACTTTGTGTTACCGGAATTTCCACTAACCATGCAGTCCAAGAAACTTCAAACTTTTGGAAGAATTAGAAAAAGGTGAAAAAGGTTTGGGGGCCGAACTGATCTCCTATGGTTTAACCAATCAAGATGATATAACCATGACCAATTGGAACGGTACCATCTTGGGACCGCCACATTCCACGCACGAAAATCGAATTTACTCATTGAGCATTGTTTGTGACGAGAACTACCCCGATAAACCACCCAAGGTCCAGTTTGTATCCAAGATAAACTTGCCATGTGTTGATTCCCAAGGTCATGTTGTAGTTGACAAGTTTGATACTTTGAAGCACTGGAAAAGATCCTACACCATGGAAACAGTGCTTTTGGAGTTGAGAAAAGAAATGGCTTCACTGGCCAATAAGAAGTTGGCCCAGCCAGCAGAAGGATCCACTTACTAGATCCACAAACAAATGGTGAATCGCTTCAATTGGGCCATTGTCAAGAATCTCAGCTTCCTAGGTAGACTTAGCCTCCTCTACGGGAACTGCTCTGTCGGGCCGTCTGCATCTACGATACTAGTGTATTGTAATAAATGTAATCATTATTAGAGTTTGAAATCCTCGAGCAGCCATGGTCAGGAAGTGTAGGTTGTAATGTTTCTCAATTTAGTAGCTCAATGATAATTGTGTGGTCAGGTATCTATAAATTATTAAATACTACACTAATAAATTAATTACTTTGAACATATGACTCAAGCAAAAGGCCATATAATCCGTAGTTCTTACCACCTTAATAGTTATGTTATGATTCTGATCTTTAGATTGTTGGTGGTTTTTTGATAGAAAAGTTTTTCGTTTCTTGTAATCAATTCTTGAAGGAGGTAAAACTATGATTTTCAAGTTGGAGTATTTAGTACTTGTTCATTTAGACAAGATATATAATGTGGTTTTGATATAATTATCACACTTACTACAATAATCTGAATTTTTATTAATCTTCTGAGATACTTTATTCCCTTGGAACAAATTGGGATCGGTGTGTATAAAAGTACCTTTCGTGAAGACCTTTATTACTAGCAAGTATCTGATACGATTTATTTTTGAAATAGTGGACGAATCATGGTGGTGACCACAAAAAAATGGAACAAGATCTCATCATTCCCCGTAATTTCATTATTTGCAATTTCCATATTCACACTCCATTTGGAAGAATCAAATAGTAGACAAAACGTGCATGGTATTAACAGGACTCTCCAATAGTAGGTTAAAATACCGTGATAAAGGAATCTGGTCTAAAATTTCGGAAATGTAAAATATGCTAATTCGTTCGAATCACAATCCATAAAAACTACAATTGAGTTCGACTTGTTTCGTAATGGTCATTGATTATTTACACGATCTTAAATCCTCACGTTTGTAGCAGGCCAGAATCCCCCCAGGATTGTGTTTAGCTCTCCGATTCCCGAATTTCCTCGGTCATCAACTTTTGAAAGTCCCGTTCTGCGTTCACAAAATCGGACACATCACTAGTATACTTTGGGTTCTCCAACAAATCGCGGTTAGTCTCGTTGGTGGTCACCTCGATATTGACCCACTTCTGTACCGTCTTCTTTTCTCCGTTCTCCCGGACTATACTTGGAATAAGGCATCTCTGAAATATTCGTTTAAATGGTAAGCAGATGATCTCTGGGGGTTGAGACTGATTGGGAAACGTCCGGAACATACACTCGTGCTGGGTGAGCGACTTCAATTGACACTGGTACTTTTCCGGGCTTTCGAGCTGGTCCCGAAACCGGCTTCGTATCTCGATGTTGTTGTATACGGGGACCGGAGGAGCCATTATGGTGCACTGTTTTGTCAGTTTCGCACATCAGATTTTGTAGATCTATGAAGTAGTCTCCTCGATCTATGCCATCCAATGTATAGAGTACAGGAGGTATTAATATGAATGCTTCGGTGATAATTTAGTGGTATTTTCGTTATTTGATTCTAGTAGTCTATTTTTGCCTATTTCCTAAGAAAATTGCATTTTTAGCCTGCTATAATCACTATCTATTTTTCTACATTTTGTTCAATTTCCTAAAGAAACTCCGAAAACTAGGAAAATATCAAAACTATTACAATCAAAGTGTTGAATCTACTAGTATCTAAGCCAAAAAGGCACCAAATCGTATAATAGAAATATTTTTTAACAGATTACACCCACAAATCACTTTTCAGAAATTTATTGTTGCAGGAATTACTTATATTCGTGAGTATTCAATTAGCTCCAGTATATCTTTAGGTAGGATCAAGAAAATTCACGTTACTGCAATTATGCCATTATTGGTGAATTGATCGAACCTGTTTCTTCAAAAGTATATTGTTACAATTGAAACTTAATACAGCGGAAAGGGTTGAGCTTTTGGTACTTACATAACTCAATAACTATTTGTGTTGAAACTATTTTATTCAACACCATCTTACAAAAAATATGATTGAGGTTTGGTAAGTAAGATAACCGAACTATTTTTATAATTTGCCTTATGTACTTTACCATAAAAAGACAATTGGATTTTTATAAACTTCATAATTAAGTTTTCTGCAACCAATAAATGTTTCATTTTCTTCAGCGATAAGGGTTATTGAAATTTTGGTAATTTATTCAACTCCAATATATATTTCGTCTGAGTTCTATCTCATATATTTGTTCACATACAACATTCAACGGCAGTTTTTCTACATTCATGAGAGATTGTTTTATTCTCTTAAATATGAAACTTCATAGCAAGTATATACCGCTTAGCATCTCACGTCAATTCCTCTTCTCTTTTCGGCTTCTCTCATCTCAAACATCACTTGTGACCCCACAAACAATGCTCCCGAGGACATGATGAAGAACTCCCACCCTTGGACTGTGTTGAACATTTGCTTCAAAAGGGCCACGGTGCCGTCGTTTCCAAGACAGAACCCGTAAAGATTGGCTATCATCATCATCCAGATGTTAAGCACCGCCCCTGCAGCACAGACATGTCTAAACCACCATTGGTGCTCGTATTTTTTGAAGTAGATGGTGGCAGTAATCTCTGGAAGCAAGAAAATCACCACCAACCAACCCCACGTCAAGAGCTTGAGCTCAATGTCGTGCCATATGGCCACAAATGTGAACACTAAAAGACTGTTGGCAATCCTGTACTTGCCCCCTCCTCCCAACGGAACATAGATATACCTAATTACCCACCGATTGTAGGATCTATGCCATGCTCTCCAGAAAGCTAGAGCAGAATAATTATTATCCATACATCTTATCATATTTTCCGGAGGATCGATACCGTCCAAAAGACTCCAGAGCCGGAATAATCTCCAGGGAATCAACAATTTGAGCCAGATGATGTTTAAATTGAACATTCCCAACATCGAGATTTGGAACGGTGTGTCCCCCTCCCAAGCCTTAGTCTTAGAAACGGCAACCACATACATAAAGTGAAGTAAAAACTCCATCACCAACACACAAAACAAAAACCGGACAAAATAAATAAAAGTACGCTTGTAGTCCTTCACCGTGGGTAGAGACTGGTAGTTGGACTGATATACGTAGTCATTAAATGTGATCACCGGGCCTGCAATGAAAAGGGGAGTGTAAGTAAGGTAGCCGAAGTAGTTGACAATGTTGTAGTCCAGCAAAGGAATTGGTGCAGTCAAGCGCTGTCTATCGTCCAAATTGGAAAGCTGAGACATGTTGGAGACCTTGGCCTCGAGAGAGGTCCGGGAATCTTCAATATCCTTCTTTCTCTCCAAATAATCGACATTGAATGAGATCATTCTGAGTAATGAGAAATTATAAAACACGTCCCATCTTTCGACAATTCCCTTGAATCCATGGTCCACAAATCCAATTCCAGTAGGAAAATCCCAGTACCAATGGTTGAGAAATAAGGTCAGGATTCCGTAGGTCCAGGTCACGGCCACGGCGACTTTTCGATTGTCAATGAACCGAGAAATACAGTAATTGACAGCCACATGGAACAAAAGACGAGGACTGTTGAAGCCATGGACGGCAAAGAGGAAAATTATGCCAAAGCCAAAGTCGTAATGGGTTCTTTGGACTTTTTGAAAAACCTTATCGATGATCCTTCTCAACGAGCAATGGACAACCACAAACGCCGCCAAAAGCCCAAAATTGTTTCTGAAAAATGCATACTGTTGATCGGAATTATCTACTTTGCGCCCAAACATCCAGCCGTCACTAAGTAAATGCTGGAACCGGGGGTAATTGGGGTTGTGCTCGTTGGATGCTTCCATCGCCGCCTTGTACATCAACGGAACCGCCACCGCAAACACCACCATGTAGAACTTGAATTCGGTGGTGTGCCATTTCGACACTGGGTTTGAACGCTTGACGATCGATTGCTTCTTGGTCTCGTTGGACAACACCCGAGTGTCCAACGTCTCTAGCGAGAAGAACGACAAGATCTCCCGCAACAACGCCATATTCTAAAGGAAACTGACTGCCTTGTGGCCGGATCGTTGTGACTGGTGCCAATGGTAAAGGCTGGAGATGCTTATATCAAATGTACCAACTGTACCGATTGTATCGATTGTATCAATTGTATCAAATGGATCAATTGTATCAATTATATGGAATACTTTGATAGTTTGTACAGGTCAGAAATCAACAAGTAGAATCATCGCGACAACCAGGTTATTGCCACGAGTGACCATCCACGAAAACATCACCAGTATACAGGTGAGACCCGTGGAAAGAAGGAGCCAGCGCCAGCGATCAGAAAAGTTTTTTTTTTCTCCATTACTGCTAACTAACAGAGATCTCCTATGTCTGATAAAGGTGATTTTGAAAGAAGACCCAATCCAAAGGGATGGACCCCGCCAAAGGCACCGTATAACCCATACGATCCATCGGACGTAAGACCGCCTGAAGGGTATCCATCGGAGTTCAAGATCCCGGGCGAACAGCCCCATGGGTTCTCGTCCATTCCCAAGAGCCCTACCCAGTACAAGAAGGTCAATGAGACGATGAAGAGGCTAAACTACACTCCTCGGCCAGCGTCCGAGTTGTATCCGGGCCAGTACAAAGTGTTGAGAAGAGTCGATACCAACCAGAGGTTAAACACGGGGTCCAGGTGGTTTGGAAGCTTCTTGGGAGGATCCATCGTGGTATACTTTGCATTTTTCCACCGGTGGAACGATGGAAGAGAGAACGTCATGTCAGACTTCTATCGGTTCAGACTTCGGATCAAAGAACGTTTGGTGGGCTTGACCGACCAGGACTACGACGACTTGTACCATCCCAAGGACTCCAATATCGTGGTCAAAAACGTCAGAGATGCTGACTATATCCCTGAAGATATCCGTAAGACCACTGAAACCCAGTATGCATTGAATAGACCAGCCGAGAGACATGTGCTTGAGGCCCAGAGATTGCAACAAGAGCAAGAGGAGAAGCTTTTACGGGAATTGGATGTCCACAAGCAATTTGCTGCCGAACTTATCAGAGATGGTGATTACGTCCCACCACAGGAGAAAAAGAGGTCCAAATGGTTTGGTATCTTCTAGTATAAGTATATGATTTACTCCCGCAAAACTATCTATCCTTAGATTATGCTGCTCATAATTGCCCTTTGTAAATACCCATAATAAGGATCATGATACACCTACTTATAGATTGCCAAATGGATCACCGAGTGGATCACCAAATGGACCACCTATAGATTTCGAATAGTCCACATAGACCACCAAATAGACTACGACAAACTACCTATAAATTACCAAATGGATTACGAATAGACCACCAATTACCTGTAGACCACCAATTACACTACCAATGTATAGACAACTACTTCGCCGATAGACTGACAGAGACTACCAAGCAGATAGTACTGTCCACCAGCACCTCTACAATACAAAATAACCAATGTGATTTACTGCTTGCCTGATTCTCGGGAAAACCATCTCACAAAGCCGCAAACTATCACAAGCCTCGGGCTGTCGAGCTTCATAACCTTCACATCAAGCTCGGATTTGATAAGCTTTGGTTGACTGTTTTTCCTGGCCAAAATGTACCAGAGGAAAGTGTCGGTGTTTCGGACAGCGTTCAATATAGTCGCTATCGTCATCCAGCTTCAGATTAACTTCCTTGTGCTGCTTCTCTGTCTGGTGACAGGTTACAAGATCAAGACCAAGGAACCCAACCCCAAAAACCATGTTGACCGTATCGTCAGTGCTGGAGACATCACTGAAATAGCACGGGTCTCGGGCTTCTTGGTACGAGAACATGTTGTCACCACCAAGGATGGCTACTTGTTGGTAATCCACAAGCTTGAGCGCCCTGGTCGCACCTACCTCGGCAACGGCAAGATCGCCTACTTCCACCATGGCTTGTGTACCAATTCCGAGCTCTTCGTGCTTGGTTCCGACAAGAATAAGAATCTCCCCTACCTATTGGTGGATTTGGGCTGGGAAGTATGGTTGGGAAACAACCGAGGTAACAAGTATTCTAGAAAACACTTGAAATTGTCGGTATCTGACCCGGCCTTTTGGGACTTTTCCTTAGACGAATTTGCCTACTATGATATACCTGACACCATCGATTACATCTCATCGTTTTATACTCCTCAAGACAAAGTCACCTACGTGGGGTTCTCTCAAGGATGTTCCCAATTATTCGCTAGTTTGAGCTTGAAACCAAGTTTGAACTCAAAAATTAATTTCTTTGTGGGATTATCACCGGCAGTGATACCCAAGAACTTGAATCATACTGTTTTCAAGACTATTTGCGACTATTCCGCTAAGGATAATACCTTTTTGCATAGTATCTTTGGGTATCGAGCAATTCTACCTTCGGTATCTTTCTGGGCTTATTTAATGGGACCGGAACTATACGAAAGAGTAATCAACCGATCTTTGGTGCTACTCTTCAAATGGAAAGCAAATAACATCTCCAAAGACCAAATGAAAGTCGGATATCCCCATATGTTTTCTATTACTTCCGTGAAGTGTGTGGTGCATTGGCTCCAAATCATTACTGCAAAACGTTTCCAGATGTTCGACGAAACATGTGGAATTGGTTTGACTAGCTTGTCAACAATGTGCAACTCGCCAAGATACACCGTCCACAACGCTGCCCCATTTCCTATTGCTCACCATTTGGATGTGCCAATGCTTCTTTTCTACGGTGATTCGGACATTCTTGTCGATATAGAAGAGACGAAAAAAATCGTGTTGCAGCACAACGAAAGGATGAAATCAAAACTACAAGTGGTAGCTTGCCCCACCTATGAACACATGGATGTCTTATGGGCTAATGATGTATATGATAGAGTCTTCACCAAGGCTATCGCTGCCATGGAAGCTACGGCCCATAGAAAAATAGAACTTTCGCTAAATGGGAACCACAAACAGAACAACAACTAGATTATGCTATAGAAGCTTCATACACAAATTACACTAATTAATCTTTCTAGACTTTTTTTGCACCTATATTGTCCCTCACTAGGGCCCAGGAAAAGAGTTACCCGGATTTGCAAAACTATATAAACTCGCGATGGCCCCCAGAACCATTTCTTTTCTAACGCAAAATTCACAGCTGTTCGTGACGTTAAAGCATTCCTTTGAGGTTGAACCCATTACGGCGTTCTGACCCATGACCAACGGAATATTGTTACGCTTTTATGGATGGACTGGAGAAAAAACTAATTGATCTTGGGTGCAGCATTCCATGTTTAACCTAGTTATTAAGGGATTACCTTCGTGTGCCCGTATGGGGAGTGGTGCAATGATCAGTTGGACATCTGTAGACTCTATGATTAATGTAAAATGTGGAACATCAAGCAAACTTTCACACCCCTCGAGCGGTTTGTGACCATTATTTGCCGATCACATTCACCGATCAAGCAAACATAGTAAGTGTTTCCATAGGCACTGTGCTTAGCAAGCCCATCGTAATCCCGAAGTTCATTCTTAGTGATAGTTCAAATTAGGCTAGTATCTATCACATGACATTTAAATTTTGCCAGTTGATATCACCAAAATCACCAATATCCACCAAACACATTAAGCAATGAGGCTATCGCAATTGGCGTTGGTGGGCCTCTTTGGTACGTCCATGGCGATCGCTCTGTCACCGCCATTGGCCCCTTCAATGGACGTGTTTTCACGAAGCTCCGATGATTCTTGTCGCCAGGTATACAAGCAGCCCAAAGATCAATGCTTGTTCGTGAAGACCCATTGCAATGACGGCGAATTCCAGATCGGCCGGCTCAATTATCTCCGGATCTACTACTGCTGGGGCCTTGGCTCCTGGGCCATAGTAATCCTTGCAATCCTACTTATAGTCTTCTTTGGCTCTTTGGGACTCACCGCTTCTGATTATTTGTGTCCCAATCTTTATACCATCTCCAAGTTCTTGAACTTATCTGACAACTTAGCCGGCCTAACGTTGTTGGCGTTGGGAAACAGTTCGCCCGATGTTTTGAGCACCTATAAGGCCATGAAGGTGGGATCAAGCGACTTGGCTCTCTCCGAGTCCATCGGAGCTGCCCTCTTCATCACCACCGTCGTCTTGGGCTCCATGGCAATGGTTCACCCTTTTAAAGTATCAAAACAGTTGTTTATTAGGGACACCGGGTTCTTTTTACTGGTGGCGTTGTTGTTGTTCTTTGCATTGTTCGACTCGTACTTGAGTATCGTCAATTGTATAATCATGCTAGCTGCTTACATGCTCTACGTTATAGTGGCCCTTTATAGCCACTCAGTTCTGAAAACTAATCTGAAAAGAAAAAGACAGGACCAGAGAACTCGGACAAATTTCTCCCTAGATATTGAACAAAGCCTTCAAGAAGAAAGTGAAGATGACGAGATTTATCTCGATACTTTTTCTAATTTGCCCGGTATAGAGTCCTTGAACTTCAACAGGGCCATATCCCACGATCAAATGGATTCCACCATCCCGGGGTCGTTTGGGCTCAAAGTGTTGTTACGAGAATTAACCAAGCATTCGCATGTCCATAATGGAATACGATTGGAATTAGACCGACCCCACTCTGAGCCAGCAGTTTCTGCTATCACCGTGGCGGATGAAAGAAATGCTCACACTGCACCTAATGAGTTCAGCCCATTTAGCGATGATGTGGACGTTCCACCTTCGCCAGAAACTGACAATGAGCTCCCTCATATTCATATCGAAACAATCGACCATATTAACACTAAAGATCTATTGTACAACAAAAACTCACTTTTGGTACTGTTGATGGCTCCACAATTGCTTGAACTCGAAGACATGGACTTATTATCTAAACTCAATTGCATTGTTTTGCTTCCAGTATCCATTCTTTTGAGGGTTTCCAACCCTGTTCGTGATCAAACCACCTTGACTGCCTTGAACTATAAAGAGAGATTGAGGAATTCGCCTTTAAATCACGATCACGAGTCTATAGAAATCGACTTTAATTTTGGTTTGGATCGCATTCTACTCTCGATCCAATGTGTTTTGGGCGCCTTATTTCTCAAATATGTTTTTCCATTCAGTGGCTTTTTAGTATGGGTATTGCTCATAGGTTTAGGTGTTTTGACTTCATATTTGGTTCGAAAGAATTATCATTCTCATATCCTTGCGAACACCTCAGAGACAGTTACTCCTGGTGAACAGTTGGCTATCAAAAAGCTCAAATTTATGAACTACGCCGCCTCTTTTGTTGGTTTCATTATCTCAATATCTTGGGTATCAATTTTTGCAACTGAAATCATTAGCATTTTAAAATCAGTATCGGTAATTTACAACTTAAGTGATGATATATTGGGGATCACGGTGTTTGCGGTAGGAAACTCCGTTGGCGATTTAATCTCGAATTTCACAATTGCAAAAATGGGTATGCCAGTTATGGCTTTCGGTGCTTGTTTTGGAGGACCCTTGCTCGCTTTATGTTCCATAGGACTTAGTGGATTGTTACTAATGGAAGGCAACAAAGGCTTTCAGATTGAAAATACAAGAACCATCAAGATCACCACCGTGGCCTTGATACTAAACATCACCATGATTTTGTTTCTAGTACCCAATAACAATTGGGAATTCGACCGCAAAATAGGGTTGGTTTTGATCTTTAGCTGGGTAGTGGCAACAGGAGTGTCATTGATAAGCGAATTATCTGTTGGTCAGTAACTTTTATTTAATTCTACATTGAATATTGTTACCAATCATCATTAATTTAATTTAATATACATAAAACCTAACTAACATTATTTTCAACTGAAAGCAAATAGAAAATCTAATCTACTTCTTCAACAGTTGGTCCAGCATCAGCACCTGGGGCACTGGCACCTGGGAAGCCACCGGCACCTGGGAAACCGTCTGGAGGAGCACCACCGGCTGGAGCACCACCAGCTGCGGAATATGCAGCAGAGATGATAGGGTTTGCCACACCTTCAAGCTCCTTTTGTTTGTCGGTGTACTCCTCAGTGGTTGCAGTTTGGGAGTTATCTAACCAAGAGATGGTTTCGCTGATAGCCTTGTCCAACTTGTCTCTGTCGCCTTCGTTAATCTTATCCTTGATTTCACCATCAGTAATAGAGGTTCTCAACGAGTAGGCATAAGATTCCAAACCATTCTTGGCTTGAATTCTTGCAGATTCAGCTTCATCTTCTTCTTTGTATTTTTCGGCTTCACTCACCATTCTCTCAATATCTTCCTTGGATAATCTACCCTTGTCATTAGTAATGGTAATCTTTTGAGTCTTACCAGTACCCTTTTCTAAGGCAGACACATTCAAAATACCGTTGGCATCGATATCAAAAGTAACTTCAATTTGAGGGACACCTCTTGGAGCTGGTGGGATACCAGTCAAATCAAACTTACCTAACAAGTTATTATCCTTGGTCTTAGCTCTTTCACCTTCAAACACTTGAATCAAAACACCAGGTTGGTTGTCAGCATAAGTGGAGAAAGTTTCGGATTTCTTGGTTGGAATGGTTGCATTTCTTGGGATCAACTTGGTCATAACACCACCTGCAGTTTCAATACCAAGAGATAATGGAGCAACATCCAATAATAACAAATCTTGAGTCTTGGAAGAAGTGTCACCGGTCAAAATAGCAGCTTGCACAGCAGCACCATAAGCAACAGCTTCGTCTGGGTTAATGGACTTGTTTGGTTCCTTACCATTGAAGAAATCAGAAACCAACTTCTGAATCTTTGGGATTCTGGTGGAACCACCGACAAGGACAATTTCGTGAACCGAAGATTTGTCAATCTTGGAATCCTTCAACACCTTTTCGACTGGTTCAAGAGTAGATCTGAACAAATCAGCACACAATTCTTCGAATCTTGCTCTGGTAATAGAAGTATAGAAATCAATACCTTCGTACAAAGAGTCGATTTCGATAGATGTTTGGGCTGAGGAAGATAAGGATCTCTTAGCACGTTCACATGCGGTTCTCAATCTTCTCAAGGCTCTTTGGTTGGTAGACAAGTCCTTCTTGTTCTTTCTCTTAAATTCTTGAATAAAGTGATTGACCAATCTGTGATCGAAATCTTCACCACCCAAATGGGTATCACCAGCAGTGGCCTTCACTTCAAACACACCGTCATCGATGGCCAAGAGAGAAACATCAAAAGTACCACCACCCAAATCGAAAATCAAGACGTTTTGTTCGGTGGAAGATTGACCCTTTTTGTCCAAACCATAAGCGATGGCAGCAGCAGTTGGTTCGTTGATAATTCTCAACACGTTCAATCCAGCAATCAAACCGGCATCTTTAGTGGCTTGTCTTTGAGAATCGTTGAAATAAGCGGGAACAGTGACTACGGCGTCGTTCACTTTAGTACCTAAGTAGCCTTCGGCCGTTTCTTTCATTTTCACCAAAACCATGGAAGAAATTTCTTCGGGGGTAAACACCTTAGTTTCACCCTTGTATTCAACTTGAATATTTGGTTTGCCTCCCTTGTCGATTATCTTGAAGGGAAAGTGCTTGATATCATTTTGAACTTCCAGGTCATTGAACTTACGACCAATTAAACGTTTGGCGTCGAAAACAGTGTTGGAAGGGTTCATAGCGGCCTGGTTCTTGGCAGCATCACCAATCAACCGTTCAGTATCGGTGAATGCCACATAGGAGGGGGTGGTACGGTTACCTTGGTCATTGGCAATAATTTCCACCCTATCATTGGTGAAATGTGCCACACAGGAGTAGGTTGTACCTAAATCAATACCGACAGCTTTACTCATCTTTTAATAAATTTAATATTGTAATTCAATTGTAGTATGAAATGTTAAGTAAGAAAGTAAAGACTAAATCATTAGGGGAATTATCCACCATATTTATAGTTGTAGTGGCTGCTAATGGTTGCTTAAAGGTTGCGATCCCCGCACCCCCTTAGTGGTGTGACTGGGGAACTCTATAGAATGTATAGAGGATACTAGAAGCCCATAGAAACCGGTGGAACCCCCTAGAATATAAGCTACCACATATTCCTGTAGGGGGGGCCATATAATATGGTTTCTAGAATCTGTATTCGCCTTCTACCAAGCCTACGACTGTCTGTCCAATAGGAAGTCAGCATAAGCTCATGACTGGCAATCAAAGTATAGATTTGTAGGGGGTTTTGGGGTCCAATTTGGGGGGGGGGGGGGGGTTGCAACACCCACGGGCTGAAAAAACCGAACCCCTGGTCTATGCAGGTCATGGAGCCCTTCAATTGATGTGGGAAATTTCTATCGATGGTTTCTCCATAATTCTACTATCATTACAACGTGGTCCCTACATACTTACTAGCCACCGCAAACTAAGCAAAGGTGGTGGGTATTTTTCTGCCCACACTATTACATCGTTTGATAATATGAAGGAATGAGACTGTTGCTGAAAACCCACCGTCATACGAAGAAATGAGACATTATAGGAAACCCACCAATAGCAGCACAGAACCCACGGACTCTGAAGGAGACATCGGTGATCCTGGCATCAATCCGTGAGGCTTGCCCCACTGTATTTGGCCCTTGGCTATCTTGCACACTTTTTTCACCAGTGCCAGTGGTGGTGGTGGGCCGTGTGCCTGTGTGCAGTGCCTTAGTCACGTGATAGAACACCTCTCCATCGTAAACACTAGTCCTCCACCACTAACTACCACCCTTCAGAATCATGTCGTCCACGCCGTCCAAACCGGCCCCCAGCTCGTCTGCCGCGGCTCCATCGTCGTCATCGTCCAGTAGTGGCGCAGCTTACTTCGAAAAGCAACGTGACCTTCTTATTCAAGAGATTTCCCATTCCATGGACTCAGTGGTATACAATTTAGACGCCCTTAACCGGTCGTTGAACGAATCCATACAAGTGGGAAAGGAGTTTGATGATGTGGGTCGTTTGTGGTCCCATTTCTACGACGGTTTGAACCAGTTGAAGCAGAATAGAGACGCGTCGACCCAAGATAAGGTTCCAGATACACCCAGTGATGGTCCTGAGCAATTGGAAAGTACTACTTGAATGACTAAGCAGCTACTTAGCGGCTGTTTAATAATCATAGTTGCCATCAGTTTTGTGACTGCGGACGTGGCAGCCCAGAATTCACCAATTGCTTCCTCCAACAATGGTCGAGGCCTTGAAAAATACCCTATCCAAAACAAAATCGTTAACCCCAGTAGTCTACAAAGATTTAGTACAATGCTATGTTCACGAGTTAACAAGTATTTCAGCTCACCCACTACTTCCCAATGCTAGGGATGATCAAAAAGATGCTGTATTTATGGTTTTAGGTGTTTGATACAGAGTTGTATCGATTGTTTGGTGCTATTTGCAAGTATCAATTGGATACATGATGTCGGTGCATATATAGCTCTTGGGTAGCTCTCTTCATGTTTGCATCAGCGATTTTCCTTCAAAAAAAAATGATACGTGCCTGTTACAAACAAAACCCTATCATTTCTAAGATGGAATCACTGCTAAACCAGATTTCATCTGGTAACATACATGACAAGAATGGATTTAATTGGATACTCTGGCCTATTTGAAAGACCAGCTACGCATCATGAGAATGAACCAACATAATAGATGTTCCAAAATCTCAATCGCGTACATGGTAGACTAAGAAAATGTTGATAAAGTTGTGGATGAGTTTGGTAATTGCGTGAAGTTGTGAACAAGCTTTCTACTTGGCCATACTTTCCGTTTTCTACTTGATATCGAACTAATCCTCCGCCTTGATATCCTCATTCTCGGTAGCATCTTCTGAATTTGACTTTTCATTTAAAACGCTATTAATGGTTAAGTACCAGAGATCAATATATACAATAAGAAGAGACGTGGTACTATTGGTCAGAGGCTGTGAGATTTCAACACAAAAGTAGCAATATAGTCTAATAATAATCACATTTAATTATTGTGGGTATTCTGTAATTATGGGTAATTAGATGCTGTCTCGCTTAATTGTGTATTTTATAATTAAATTTAATTAATTTCTACAGTATCAGAACATATACTTATACATTCACTATACGATTCATTTTCATACGGCAAATTTTCAGCTTCTAAACACCAATATCTCTAATAATCAACCACCAACCACCAGAAGTTCTTTTAATTCTTTAGACAACTTATCATGTATTAAAACTTTCTTTTTTTTTTAATTCTTCATATCTTCCTTTTGGGGCTAGACAACAAGAACACATAAAACAAGGTAAAACAAGAACACTGAACTAGTAGAGCTTTATATAATCTGATATAAATAGGCAGAAAGAAAATAGAGATGATTCAAGAATTGTAGGTAGGAGCAGATGAAAGTGCTTAGAAACACTTGTGGTGAACAATAGATGGTCCAGATTCGTCGTATTCTTGTTTGGAACACCACATTTGTTGGAAAGTAGACAAGGAAGACAAAATGGAACCACCAATCCAGACAGAGTACTTTCTTTCTGGTGGAGCAATGATCTTGACCTTCATAGAAGATGGAGCCAAAGCAGTAATTTCCTTTTGCATACGTTCAGCAATACCTGGGAACATAGTAGTACCACCAGACATAACAATGTTACCGTACAATTCCTTACGAACATCAACATCACACTTGATGATGGAGCTGTAAGTGGTTTGGTCAATACCAGAAGCTTCCAAACCTAAGTCAGATGGACGGAAAAGAGCTTCAGCAGTTCTAAATCTTTCATTACCGATGGTAATGACTTGACCATCAGGTAATTCGTAAGATTTTTCAATGGCAGAAGATTGAGCAGAGGTTTGCATTTCTTGTTCGAAATCCAAAGCAACGTAACACAATTTTTCTTTAATGTCTCTAACAATTTCTCTTTCAGCAGTAGTAGAGAAAGAGTAACCACGTTCAGACAAGATCTTCATCAAGTAGTCGGTCAAATCTCTACCGGCCAAGTCAAGTCTCAAGATACCGTGAGGTAAGGAGAAACCAGCGTAAATTGGGACAACGTGGGAAACACCATCACCGGAATCCAAAACAATACCGGTAGTTCTACCAGAAGAGTATAAGGAAAGAACAGCTTGGATAGAGACGTAAAAGGCTGGAACATTGAAGGTTTCAAACATGATTTGGGTCATCTTTTCTCTGTTGGACTTAGGGTTCATTGGGGCTTCAGTCAACAAAACTGGGTGTTCTTCAGGAGCAACTCTCAATTCGTTGTAGAAGGTGTGATGCCAGATCTTTTCCATGTCATCCCAGTTGGTAACGATACCGTGTTCAATAGGGTATCTCAAGGTCAAGATACCTCTCTTGGATTGGGCTTCATCACCAACATAAGAGTCTTTTTGGCCCATACCAACCATGATACCGTGGTGTCTTGGTCTACCAACAATGGAAGGGAAAACGGCACGTGGGGCGTCGTCACCGGCGAAACCGGCCTTACACATACCGGAACCGTTATCGATAACCAAAGCAGCTACTTCTTCTAGAGGGAGTTAGTAAATGACGGAAGGTCGTGCGGGGCGCAAAAGTCCCGGTGGATCCAAACAATGATTCCGGTCGACAACAAACGAGATAGATTGGGTGGCGACAGTGCTGGATCCATCAAGCGGATGTGATTGAAAGAGCCACAAGTAGGGCGGGAGGAGTAAGATTGTGTAGGTAATGACGAATTGAAAAGCAACCGAGGAAACGGCGTTGTTGGGGCGGACCAGTTTAATGAAAAAAGTGAAAAAAAAAAAAAACATCGTCAATTGCAAGTAATACATCGGGGAATCGATGATAGGAGGTTGGAGGAAGGCTTGAGTAGTGGATAAAGAAGGAATTGGATGATGGAACTGGAGTGTGAAGTTGGATCAACCAACCACTGGGGAAGGGAAACAGAGTAAAAACTCCAGTTAACCCCCACCGCCGCCCAAAAAAAAAATAGCCCAGAAACCAACAACCAAAAACCCCAAAACCCCACCACAGCCCAGGACTAGGAGGAATCAATCAATCAATCAATCAATCAATCAATCAACATCCATGCAAACCAAATACATACCACCGTCCATATTGAATGTCTATTTAATTAATTGTATAAAGATTTATACTAAAGAAGAAAAGAGAAAGAAAGAAGATCTGAAAAGACAAGTGTTGGTTTTAAATGGACGTCGGTGCGACCTCCCGACCTCACTCACCCAGCCCTGGGGGACCCAAAAGTGCACAAGTGCGCAAAAGGTGTGCATCCAGTAGGGGGACAAAAAAAAAAAGAAAAATTTTCGAGCAAATGGGATACCAAAAAGTTAGACGAGGGGTTGATGCCAATCGACAATCCATCAAGAAAGGATCCATTAACTTACGGTAGAATAGAGAGGTGAAGATGTGGCGAGGTAGGGGTCCCTATGGGATTTATAAAATAATTTTTTTTTTTTTTGTATGTAGAGATAGAATGGTTCCAAAAGATTGGAGGCCCTTTTTTGCGGTGGTTAGAGGGGCCCGCCAGAAACGCGTCTACTGATACCCAAAAGATACCCAAAAGATCCCCCCAAATGATCCAAATTGAAATATTATTGGGCGGAGGTCACGGGAAACCGATGGTAGTGCCTCCAGATCAGGGGCCTAATCGGTTGGTAAGGATCCAAACAGAGACACCAGCGACACCGGAGATGGGGGGCGGGGGAGGAAAATACATGTTACTGGGGAATTCTAGGCCTAACAAATTTGGTGGTATCGTTCCCTTCCCCCAGCATCTGGCGGTCCCTGGCAATCCTGCGACTGAGGTGTTGAGTTTTGTCCCTTGGTGTGTCCTTGTTACCAGGTGAAATTTGCAAAAAGGGTTGCTGATTGCTAAATCACAATCTACTCCTATTCTTGGAAAGTGCGGCCCATAGAGGACACCTAGCCTCCTAATGGGTTGCAGGATCATCTGAGTTGCCGTAAGCTTTCTCGGGTTATGGGACTAGTGGATACAGTATATTACTGTACGACTATCTATACATACACACACATATATATGTTCCAGGTTAGGTGTAGTTATGGTGGTAGTTATGGTGGTAGCCCGCTGGGAGTCCTGGAGGCAAATCTAACCAGGACCTCGATCCAGTCGCTTTTAGATCCCAATACGGACTAGCCTAATCTCATGTTATAACCTGCTCGGTGTAGTTTATTTTTTCCATGTGTATCCGTGCCATCCTCACCGTCACTAATTTGATTGACATGGCTGGTCTGGCATGACCCATTGGGTGTCTGAAAAAAAAAAACTACGTCAACTACTAGATTCTGGTCCTTTTCATCCCATTTGATTACTTGATAATATTCTTACATTTTACTACTTTTAAAACTCGTGGCCAGTTGCTGATATCTGGTACCTGATACCTGGTACCTGGTAGCCAGGATGCTATCACTGTCCCTGTATTCGCCCTGTATTCCATTTTTTGTAACTTCTAGTTCTTGCACTTGTCACTACCACTTGTAACTCGCACTTGTAACTTGGTGATCCGCTATACCCATCCATACTTCGCCTCGCACATGCCCCGGTGATCTCTTACACTACCAAAGTCACTCACCAAAAAAACACCCATCAAAAGGGTAATTTCTCTCACTTTAATACTATCAACACATCAAGATGTCTTCATCCGTTCCATACGACCCATACATCCCCAATCAGTCCACCGGCGAACAGTCCAACTCCAGGACCGCCGCCATCCAAGCAGTAAGTACCCTAGATGATGTTTTTTTTTTTTTTATTTTTTTGACCTCCGATTGATGGACCGTATCCACTAACATTCTAGCAAATCGATGATACCGTTGGTATCATGAGAGATAATATCAACAAGGTGGCCGAACGTGGAGAGCGTTTGGACTCCATAGAAAACAAGACCGATAACTTGGCCATCAGTGCCCAAGGGTTTAGAAGAGGTGCCAATAGAGTCAGAAAAGACATGTGGTGGAAAGATTTCAAGATGAGATTGTGCTTGATTTTGGGGGTCATCATCGTGTTGGTTGTGATTATTGTTCCTATTGCCGTCCACTTCAAGTGAATCCAACGGAGCCCAATGGGCGGATAGGGCCCCCCCGTTTTTAGTGTCCCCGTTCCTGCTGGCTTACTAGTAACTACATGTCGCAATGAATTATGTCCTAATCTCCAACCCCAAACTTTAATACTGACGAGGTTCTGTTGATGGCAGGCCTCCTCTGCTTCGTTTCTTCTGCTATTTATATTACCGTTATGTGTTTTACTATCCAATGCATGTCCTACCCAACTGGTCCTTGTAGCAGATCCACGGTGATGGTTCTCGCCGAATTGCCCGATCGGGCAAGGGAATCGACCCGGTCACGTGACCGGCTCCTGGCCCACAATACCCCACCCGCCCCATTACTGGCCTTCCTCTGGTGTCCTACCACCAGGCCCATCTGTAGTTCCATCAGGGCCCCTGCATTTCAGCTCTACTCATCTACACCTGTAGACTCGGAAGTGTGTCATGTGACTTCGCCAGGGGTGACTCGGTGCCGCCCACTCGCACGAGTCAAACCGAGTCACCACACACCCATTTTTTCTCTCCACTACAAAAGGCCCCATTTATTCACCACCACTTTTTCTTGTTGATTGAAACCATCCCACTTTAGTCGCCATGTTCAGAACGTTATTAAGATCATCACCTGTTTTTGCCAGACCTTCTGCCCGTCTTTTCTCTTCCTCCAGACCGGTCTTAGACACCACCCGTCACTTGTTGAACAAGCAATCCCATGTGTTCAAATACTTGGAACAAGGTCCAAAAACCATCAAGTACACTGCTGAACACGAATGGTTGGCGGTTTTCGAAGACGACTCCGCTTTTGTAGGTATCACTCAATACGCCAGTGAAGCCTTGGGTGATGTTACCTTTGTGGAATTGCCTGAGGTGGGTGATAGAGTTGAGGTTGGTGACACCATTGGTTCTGTTGAATCTGTCAAGAGTGCTTCCGAAATTTACTCGCCTGTTGCTGGAGAGATTGTGGCCATCAACGATGAATTGGAAAGTGAGCCTCAAATCATCAACAACGACCCAATTGGTAACGGTTGGATTGCCCAAATCAAATTGTCCAACCCTGAAGCCATTGAAACCTCTGAAGAATTGTTGTCCTTGGAAGAGTACGACAACTCCTTGAGTGAACAGTAAGGATCCATCCATAGTTCCCCTACACAATTGCCATCTCAGCTGGCTGGATTCTTCAATTATCTTGCGTTGCACATTATATGATTGCACCTGTAATTGCACCTGTAATTGCACCTATGATATTGCACCTATGATTGCACCTATGATTGAACTTGTTCTACAGTACAGTTATATTCGTTTTTATCAGGTACGTTTTATTGGTATTTGCCAACGCTCATAATATACTAAATTTCTAGGGCTGATGTCTTGCCTTTGACCGTTCCTAAAACACATTCCTTGGTGTATTTTTGAATAAAATTATCCTCATGTAACATCTCAAAACTCTCTGTAGCATCTTTTCCTGCATACGTCACGATGGAGTTGGACCCTCCTGGATGGTCTTTAAGGAATGGTGTCAAGTTCAACACTACGTTCTTGATGATAACCCAGCAGTCTTCAGCACTGTTATGCTTGGCCACCTCTTCTGGCGTAAATTGCTTATCAGGAATGGTGAATTTGCTCGATTTGGCCAGTTCGCCTGATTTGTCCGATTTGGCTTTTGAACTACCTGCTGCACCCGATCCCGACCCTGAAGATGGGCCTGAAGATGGGCCTGATTCCCCACCATGTGCTGGAGGGGCACCGTTGTTACCGTTGTTACCGTTGTTACCATTGCCGCCCTTATCACGGTCACCCCACTCGATTGTCACTTTTTGGGGTGTTTCTGGGTCTATATGGATATTGATCATGTTCAATCTTTTCGCAGCCACTGTCTGAGGCAGAGACTCGGGCCGAGAACTCAATTGCTTCATGGAGTAAGAACATGCTTGGTCTGCTGCCAATCTACCATACACGACACACGCCAATAACGAAGATCCTCCCAACCGGTTGTGTCCATGGATACCTCCCGCAAGCTCTCCTGCTGCGTACAATCCTTCAAATGGCTTGAAGTCTCCATCGGTCTCATAAAGAACCTGAGACTTATCGTTGATCTTGACCCCTCCCATAGTAAAGTGTAATACTCTGGTAATGAACGAAACATGGTATTTGGCATCTTTCTTCAACTCAAACGGCGTGGTGGGGAAATATTTCTTGCCATAAGGATCTTCGATTTCTCCCTTGGCTGCCTTGTTATAGGTATCAAGTTGTTGAGCCAATTTTTTTTCGTCACCGCCAAGCTCCTTGATCAATTCTTCTCCAGAGACCGTCTTCATCAAATTTCTTGACTTGTAGTGCTTGATATGAAACAGTAATTTATCTTCACTTTGCTGGCTTAATACCAATCTAATCGGACCGTTTCCTTCCTTAATTTGTTTCTCCATCTCCCCACTAACATAATCTCTAGTACCCAATTCGTCAACAAACCGTTCACCCTTACTGTTGAACATAATGCCCCCTTCACCTCTCAAGGCTTCTGCTCCAAGGAAAAGAAACCGTGGTTGCGACTTGCCGTTGATAGTTTCGGTATCGTTTAAATCGATCAACCCAGTAGGATGGACCTGGACCTTGTCCATGTCGATTCCAAGACCATTGTTCTTCATGATAATTTTTTGCCCATCACCAGTGGCATGAGCTCCATTGGTAGAAGGAAGATCGATGATATCGGGTCTGTACTTTCTTAAAAGCGAGTTCTTGGTGAAATCAGCAGCGTATCCACCGGTACTCATGATCACAGGCCCACGGAGCTCGTGCTTGCTCTTGCTCTTCATATCTTTATACTTTACTCCCAAAATGGTGTTGTTATCTTTGATCAAGTCAATGACTTGACAGTTCTTCAAGATCACCACTCTTTCCGGCTCGTCTTCGGCCAATTTTTCCAATGTCTCCAAGAGCTTGTAGGTGATTGCCATACCAGGAAACTTTGAATCCTTACCTCTATGAGTCCGAGGTTGTGAATGGCCCCCTAACCGGGACACCACGCTGAGGTCTAATTGGAATACTTCTTGAAGCCAATGCACAGCATCGGCCGATTGGTAGGTCAACACCCGAATCAACTCGGGGTTGGCTCTGTCCTTGGCAGTAGCCAAAGTGTCTTGGTAAAACTGCTCGACCGAGTCCTTGATTCCAAGCTCCACTTGAGTCCGGGTTAACGACCCATTAATCCCTGACGTCGCCTTACCACTGTTCCCACTAAGAAATCCCTGTTTATCTAACAAGATGACGTTGGAACCTCGAAGGTACGCCTGGTGGGCGGCCGAGAGTCCTGCTAATCCACCGCCTACGATGATGATACTATTTGGAGGAGTACTCATGGTTCTTTCAATTGGTGGAGGTAGATAAGTGAATACAGATCAATTCAGATCAATATAGGTGAATATAGGTGAATATAGGTGAATAGGTGAATAGGTGAATAGGTGAATATATATGCTTTAATCAAATCCCCCTAGTACTTATGATGAGTGTGTTGATTATGAAACAATTTAACTATCAAGATTCTAGACAATGGATGGGCTCGGATATGGTCTATACTTAATCTTCCCGATGCTTATTCAACCATCTGATTATTGGTCACATCTTGCGGGGAAATCAGGTGTGTACAATAACAGCGTAGGTAACATCGGAAGCCGCTAAAACTAGTCGCAGCAACTATACAATAGGGTTATGGGGCTGTGAGTACTACATTGTGGGAGTTTAGTATGGGAGCGTCATTTTTCGGAAGCGGGGGAAGATGGTAGGGTCAGTGGGGCAATAAAAGATATTTCCTATTTTCCATTAGCCACGGAACTGGAGGATACTGGTGGTACGGAAAACATGGCGAAAACACAGCGAAAGAATGACGTCGTAACCTCGAGGGTAACTGATTGATTTGAATGGCTAGCGTGCATGTATGTTTGATGGTTGATCCTACCCATTATAGCAAGTAATTGTGGGGTGCGACATTGTGTCAAGGCCGTTACGACAATGTTGCAGCCATGTCGTGGTATTGGATGAGGAACCCTTTGACCCTGGTCCTTTGGCACAGACGCCTGCCGATTGTCAACTACCGGTTGATGTTATGGTGGTCACTCGGGCAGGCCCGGACCATATTTCTCTTGGGCTCATTTTTGTTCAATGAGAAATATACTGGAATGCAAATGACACCTCCTCATGCTCTGCTTCCGTCTGAATAAGAATATCTTCATTTGAAGCCAATTCCTTCCTACTAAAGTGGTTCCACGTTGTTGGGTCCCCATAAAGCATGGCCGGAGCCTTCACCTTCTGTCCATTCTGATCACATCTGTTACAATTATAAGTATCATGAGTATCACAGCTCGTATCTGGCTTGTACAGAAAGAGTCGACGAAGATCTCCTGCACTAAAAAGACGCTCCACGTCTTCTTTTTCATCAACCACACAACTGGATAACGATAGCTTCATCGATTGCCTCTGGAATATTTTCTCTTCAATCGTACCTGTCGTGATAAACCTGTAGATAAAACAATCTTTCTTTTGTCCATCACGCCAAACACGCGCTAATGCCTGTTGGTCAGCTGCTGGGTTCCAATCGGGATCGATTAATATCAATCTGTTTGCCCCAATTAAATTAATACCACATCCTCCAGCTTTGGATGAGAGAAGGAAAATAAATTCCCGTCCTTCAGGGTCGTTGAATTTATCCACCAACTTTTGACGCTTATTGATGTTCATAGTTCCATCCAATCTCAAGCTTCCGTACCGCTTATGACGACACATTTTCTCGATAAGATCGAGGGTCTGGGTATAATTAGAAATAAGAACTATCTTGTCGTTTGTCTGTGTGTTAATTTGGTGTAAGAAACGTTCTAAGATCATAAACTTCCCACTGAACCACGATTGCACCTCTCTATTTCGACCTCCTCCTCCTCCTCCGATAGAAGAGCAATAATCATCGGGGATAAACTTCTCACTTCCCTCTAAATCATCTGGTAAATTGAGTAAGTCTGGGTGGTTACATAATTTTTTCAACATGCCAATAGCTTTCAAAGGTTGTGAGCCAACTCCCTTTAATAGTTTTTTAATATCTGGAGATGTGATGAAATGTTCATAAAGAGATTTTTGCATGGGCGAAAGACCAGTGAAAATAACATATTCGTACTTCACAGGAAGATACTTCGAAAGAATATCGTTTGTTCTTCTGATAATAAATTTAGAGACCAATTGAGATAATTCAGTCAATTTTGCATCCCCTTTAGCTTTATCTTCATCTGTTGCCAAAGAATCTCTACCTCTCAAGATAACATTTTCGAAGTTTTTTCTAAAATCATTTCTTGTTCCTAAATATCCTGGATTAGCGAAATTTAACAAGGAAAAATATTCCGATAAATCGTTTTGAATAGGGGTACCGGATAAAATCACTCTTCTTTCACATCTGAGAGAATTTAATGCTGTAAATGTTAAGGAATCACCGTTTTTCAATCTATGGCCCTCATCAGCTAGCATGAGTCCAACTTCGGTACCCGCTAATTTATCGACATTTCTTCTCAAGGTCTCATATGAAATAATTAAAACTGGTCTAACGATATTTCTTCCTACCGCTGTTGACCATTGTTGCAAGGCCAACCCTAATTCTGATGTTTTTGTACTCTTACCATCCACAGCCAAAGGAGTGAGAACACCCTCTCCCAACCACTTGACAATTTCATTTGCCCAATTTCGCACCAACGATGAAGGGCATACTATAATACACTTTTCGATAGTTCTTTTACCTCTTGGACTCTGTTTCAACAAAGTCCACATTAATGCTAAACATTGCAAGGTTTTTCCTAGACCCATTTCATCGGCCATAATACACCCTTTGGCCCTAGCATCGATAAGTCCTGCTGTACATCTATACAAGAATTTGACACCTGCAATTTGATGGGGCCTCAAAATCTTGGCCAATCTGGGATCTATCACCACTGGAACATCAGGGAACTTGGCCAATGCTTCTTCCGGGTTTTTCACTATACCTAGCATCTCTGCAAGTGACCTATGGACCTTTCTCTTTTTGGGAATAGGTCCATCTTCCAGTTGCTCTTGTGGAGGTGGAGATGGTTCTTGCTCGGTTTCCTCATCCTCTTTCTTTTCCTCTTCGATTTTTGGTATCACATCTACAGTAGGGTCATATAATACAATGGCAAACTCACTCATGGGATCGTGGAGTGCTCGTGGAGGAATAATAGCTCGTTGTCTAGTACCTAGTGGCGGAGGAGGAGCCCTTCCAAAATCGTCTTGCTTTTTCATAGGAACTTTGAACGATAATCTAAGCTTTTGTTCCGTATGAGCTATATTATCACCATTTAACATCAGCCGGGGAAGCAAAACTCCCCTTCTTCCCTTTCTGATTTCTTCTCCATCATCTTCTGGAATAGTGATCTCTCCCTCTTCGCCTTCAATAGCATAACTGGTGACTTTTCGAGCAGCACGCTTCAAGCCTTTGGCCCCTTCGGTCGAGGATCCATCGCCTTTCCTTACAAATGGCACTTTAAACGGCCTAGCAAGCCTTTCAACACTATCTGTCACGCGTGGAGGCCGTTTATCTTTGGGAACTCCAGCTCCGGACCCCAAAGGTGTGGTGAACTGAGTTAATGGTTTTCGAACAGCCATAATGTGATCGTGAAGCCGGTCGTATATCTGGAATATGAACTACGGTATCACTGGGGTACCTAGGGTCTATCTTATGGTGTTTAGTTGTTTATGTTTTAGACGTGTTCAGTCACGTGCCACGCGATGCTGTTGATGGCAAATCCGGCCCTTCTAGAGGAGGCCGGCTGAACTTGAGGGGCTGATTCGGCCCATGGAGCTCCTTTATGGGAGTATTAGCGCAACACCAACATCATCAGCAACATGAACGAGAGGACGAATAAGAATTGTGTTGGAGGTTAAGGCTATCTGTGTGAGTCACGTGAGTTACTTGCGTGATCTAGTATCAGGTGATCTAATATATAAGGCTAATTCTACTCCAGTTGTATCTAATCTACAATGGATCAAATTCTCGCAAAGGCCAGTAATCAGGCGGTTTCGTTTGCAATTCGCTCAGGAATTTCGCTTGCCTCTGGATATGCCATCAAAACAATCACGAAATTACTAGACAAGCTACCAGAAGCTGAAAAACACCGGATCCAGAAGGGAAGGAACCGACTTCAGACCAAAATCGATGTTGTATCGGTATCGATTGACCTCATAAGACTTGCAGCATCACGAGGAAATACCACTTTAGACTCCACCCTCATTATGATCCAAGAATTAACAACTGATATCGAACAATTTCAAGAAACTATCGATGTAATTGCCAATAACTTAACGGGTGCAAATGCCAAAGATACTGTCAAAGTGGTGGAAGAGCAATTGAAGCGCCTAGAGACTCAGATCAACGATATGGTTCCACTTTTGAATCTTTCTCTCATTACCTCAGGAGTGAATATGAATGGATCTTTGGGTAAAGGTATCTCACCAGGTAGATTGCTTCAAGCTAGTAATTATTTGGCAACTTCTTCAAAAAATCCGGTTGTAGGCCCCGTTTTTGATATGGTTGTGTATACAATTTTCTATAACCCTAGCCGTATGAAATTTATTGAAGGAGGTGATGAACTTTCGTGTATTACGTGGAAAGAAACTTATGCACGAGCTCTGGTTAAAGTTGTTGCTGTTGACGGTAAAAAATTCGAGTACCGTTTCAACATCACTGAAGATTTAAACGATGATAGATACCATGAAGAACCAGCCACTTCCAAAATTTATGATGTGAAAAAAATCGAACGGATCTTTTTCAGTGCATCAGGAAAGTTATTAAGGCTTGAGGGTAGAAACTCACCGGTGTTGATCGTCAAATTAGTAGATGGTTCAAAAGAGGAATGGATTGCTCTTGGTGAATTAAATGTTGGAGAATTTGACGACGAAGATGATGATGATGATGATGATGAAAACGAAGACAAGCAAGAAACCAGTAATCTCAAGCAACAAGTGCCCAAAAATACGTCGCTCTCTTTGCTCGAGTATATTTTGAGACTTGCTAAACTCCAACAAATTGAACGTCAATCGATCCTTGAGATCAAAGATGAAGTATTGGCACAATACTTGAAGGATGAAGAGAAATCTGATTTGCCCATAGTTCCAAAGAGCCACAAGGAAAAGCAAGTGATGGAAAATAAAAAAGAGGGTGAAGAAAGGATTCTTGGGATGGACTCCAATATTAATCGATTAAAAGAACTAGGTATAAAGGAAACAACCTAATAGTAAGTGTACAGTCATCAAAGTTAATCAAAATTTAGTAAGTTGTCTAATAAGTTTGTTAGACCGAACTTTATTACAACAATAATGATACATAATAAATAACTATATAAGGAGACGCCTCCAACCCAATAAAAAATGAAATAAACTGCGTGATAAATCAAGTTAAACGAGTAAATACCAATAAACAAAAATATAAAAGTGTACATTTAAGACAAATGATATGTCTGGCAAAAAACATCAAAAGTCCAGTACTTTCTTTCGTGCAACAATAATCAGGATTAAAAATCCTGATTATTGTTGTCGCGCAATGGAAAATCCATAATAGGTAACGAGATGTCATAATCGAATGGCATTTGAAGTGGTGGAACAACATTAGTAATATCATCCCCACAACCAGAGCCGATCGGATCAAAATCGTTACTTACGGGCGCATCACCTTGATTCACAAAAGAAGTGGTGGACTGTGTTTTAAGTCGATCACTAATACTAGGTGGTTTATTGGAAGTACCAGGAAAATTGACATATGATGAAGAGGTACTTAAAGTTTCGTTCATCAAATTATCATAAAATAACAAATCAGCAGTATCATCTTTTTCAGATTTACCATGCTCCAGATTAGTAGAAGATAAAACAGATCCAAGGCCAGTCCTACCAAAATGATGAGTTCCACTTTGAGGTTCATCTACTGTTCCCGAATAGTTCACCGAAGCACTATTGGTATCTATACTGGGAGGGAAAGCAGCTGAATTTGTAGAATTGGGGAGATTCCCATTGATAAATGTCGAATGGTGATTCACCTCAAATGATCGGATAGATGAATTCGATGCAATCGATAACACACTTTCAGGTCTCTTTGGTCGTATTGGTTGATAATGAGTGGTACCATTCATTGAAGGAGTAGCTGAACTAGATTGTGTTGGTGCAGGAGTAGGTCTAACTGGCTTTGGTTGATGAGTGTTTTTGGAAAAATCATTTTGATGGTTGATCTTAAAACTATCATTGGAATTGTTTTTTGAAGGAATCCCCAGACTCAATCCACTTACCTGATTAGGAAGTGGGATCGGGCCAAGTTCTTCTTCATTTTCTTCGTCCTCTTCTTGTAAAGTGGCGCTTACTTGGTTTAGCAGCGACGATACTCGAGAAGATTGAGAATGTGATCTTCCTAATGAGCCATCGGGTACTCCCAGGAGCGGTTTTGACTTGTCATCTTCGAAGCTAAACCTACCAACCAAGGGAAACAATGGGAACATATTATCTACCAAATCAATCTCGGTGGGAGATACTCGGGAACCTTCTAGAGTACCAAACTCATTAATATCAAAAGGAACTGGGTCAGCAAAATTAGTCTTTGAAGGGGAGGGGCTAGGTTTGGCTTCTTCAGAAGCACTCTTGTGATAAACAAATGGATTTGTCGAGGCTCTGGATCTTCCAACACCAGTGGGGGAAGGGGTATCTGAAGAATTGAAGTCTGTTTCGTTGAAATTAGTGGTTGAACCGTTACGAGGGGAAGTCATTAAATCATAGAAATTGGATTCAAATGGTAAAATGTCTTCAATAACATAGTTAGTTGGAGGAGGGGGAGCTTGACTATAATTGGGGGAAACTTGTTTGGAATGAATACTGGAGTTTGATTCTGAATTTGGAATAGACAGTCTTTTAATGACCTCAGCATTTGCAGCCGAGATCAAAGACTGTTTCTTTGCCTTTTCTGAGGCGGTTAGATGGTGGATGTTGGTGGTGTTTTGGGCCTTGGAAGTGGATGAACAAGTACAATGAGAAGTTTTATGGCAAATACATGAAGTCAGGTGGGCGCCTGAAGCTTTACCCTTTTTACCACAAGTACACGAGGTATGAAGGTTTTTGTTTTTTCTTTGATCACGACAATGTTGACATTGAGTGGCAGGACGACCCTTTGGTTTGATCATGGTTAAAGGTTGATCAGTGTGCGTGCAGGTGGTGACTCTGTGGCCACGAATACACCGTTCACACGCGTATTTGACTCCGTTGATTAATACCATTTTGTACGGAAAGGAATGAATACTATGACAAGGGGCAGCTACACTAAGTATCCATCAAAAGTTTGAATATTATTGTTTTGTTGTAATGAGAATCTGTGACAAACAGGGGTGGTAAGAATCGAAAGATTTTGACAAAATTTTGAGACCTACCTCCAAATGGTTTCCGCAGTTTTTAAGTGTGTATCAAGTTTGTTGATCGTTTAATGATTCCGATTTCTATAATCAATGATGATTCTCCTTTAATTTTCCCTAACCCAGGCTCGGCCCGATACCACAACTAAGCAGTACAGACAAGTGAACCGAAACAAGTCCTAATGCGACGACTGATGCGACGGCGACGACTGATCAAATGGGATGCTGGTGGCGCTGGCGGTATTGGTGTACTTGAAATGGGGCAAATGTTGGTAATAAAAATTTTACTGGCACCTCCAGGGCTACGCCAGTGGCCAGTCACGTGCCGGTGCCTGGTTTTACTCATGGTGGCTGCCGCGCCTCACCTTGACCAACAAACTTCATGGGGGTAACCTTGAAGCGGTAAGTGCGAACAAAAAGGTCGTGGCACCATTTTACCAGCTTCCTGTTTTGAGGTTACATCGAAGTTACGGTGGAATTAGGAGGTAGGTCAAAGCGGGCCGTTGTCACGTTCTTTGACCTTGGGTAGCCTGGCAACTTATTATATCGATGACATCATAACCATGTGGTAAAATTGCCCTATTTGATAGGTATGTACAATTCCCTCACCCTTTGCACTACCCTTGTATATATTACTATTCAAGTACTATTCACTTTGAAGCAACTATCTTTGTCGGGTAAATTAGGTACTGCGATGATGCCACTGCTGTTGACACTAATAAAGATTTTTTTTTAATCTATAGACAACTATGGAGACAAAATTAGAGGGGCCAGACCATTTGGGTCTATTAAAACCTGTTGATCTATATATAGCATGCGCTCCTGCACAAATCCCCCATCGCCAATGACACCAGCAATGGCCCTGGCACATGGCTGTGACTTTGCTGGATTCAACAATAGTGAACGGGTGATTATGATAGAGGCTCCCACTTTAGCCCTAGTTCATGTGGCGTTATGTATGGACCTGCGATTTTTTTACGAATTTTTACGATAATTTTGAAATATTTGTTAATGTCTTCCCTTAAACATGCATGCGCTGATTACATTAATTACACCGTTTAATCATAAAAAAAAAAAGTAAAATTCTCGACAATCCTTTGAGCTGGATCTGTACCGATCATCTCCGTAGCTGCAGTTCCTGTTTAATCGGTACAATTCTCGATGCTCAGAAGATTTTTTCGTCTGCCAAAATCTTATTGCTGATGTGAAATTTGCGCCTATCATTGAGTCCTGTGATTCTACTTTGTTCTCATTCATTTTTATGTTTGCGCTTCACAATTATTAGTAGTCATATTCCATTCTATCGGCATATCTCCTCGGATTATCCGTTCTACGTTTTTGTTTGACTCTGATCGAACTATTGAGCAAACTATTCTGTAGTTATAATTGGCACAAGCGCCTCATCCCTGTTGAACATATTTTTTTGCGTGCCTTTAATTGATAATATTTTATCAAAGAAACCTCTATTCTCACAACTATACATGGCATACTTTAGCCCTGTAATCATCTATGATTTATTTTTTACAATTTTCGTTTACATTTCTAATCCATGCCTTATTCTATCGATATAGCTCTGCTAATAATTCTTGCTCTACACCACCTTTCGGTGCATTTCTATCTTTTTGTATCAAAACCTCTATTCTATTTATGGAAATAATAAGCTAGTCCCGTAACCATCCTGTTTACATGCCGTATTTCATTTGTGCATTCTGGCCTTGGATTGATCATATAAAACTGTATTCTATCGTTTATAGCCCTGTAATAAGACTTGGGAGGCTCAAAACTTCAGCTTGAATGGAGGACTTTCCAAATCCTCGTACACCTTGGAAAATAACTTATCTTCAGCCACTTCTCTTCTCTTGACGTCTATAAAACTCTCATTCAATTCTGAAATGCTGCTGACACCCAAAAGTCTCATACACATGATCATCTCATCCTTCAAGATCTGGATGGCCTTGTAAACCCCATCATCTCCGTAAGTAGACATCGCGTAAAGGAAAGGACGACCGATCCCCACTCCTTTGGCCCCCAAACAAATGGCCTTAAGAACATCGGTGGCTCTACGGATACCACCATCGACGTAAACCTCCATTTTGGACCCCCTCTTCTTCAAAATAGGCATTATATCAGTTAATAATTCGATCGGGGCAGGAGCAAACTCTAATTGCCGACCACCATGGTTAGAGAGAACAATACCATCAACTCCATGGTCGTCGGCCATTATGGCGTCTTCTGCTCTTTGAATACCCTTGAGTACAATTGGCATCTTGGTAATGGAACGGAACCACTTGAGATCATTCCAATTCAAAGACGTATCAATAAACGAAGAAATGGCTCTGGCTGCACCTTGTGATCTGTCGGCATCATCTCCATCTCCTTGAACATGCGAAAGATCTTGGAAATCCTTACTTCTCATATCCTTCTCTCTACGACCTAATTGTGGGGCATCCACAGTGATAAATAATCCCTTGATACCTCTCCTTTCAGCGTGTTGAACTAATTTGCGGCAAACTTCACGGTCTCGATTCACATACAATTGAAACCATTGAGGCTGGTTGGGTTGGGCTTCATCCATGATTTCATCAAACAGGCAGGATGCCAATGTTGGAATCATCTGAATGATCCCTTGCTTATGAGCACTTCTAGCCAATACCTTTTCACCGTCAGGATGACCCAATTTACCCAAGGCCGTTGCAGTGATGTAAAATGGACTCTCCACATCAACCCCTAGCATCTTAGTAGATAAATCTATATGAGTGACATCCACCAAGACACGGGGCCTAAAAAACACCCGCTGGTATGCGGTATGGTTCTCTCTCATGGTTATTTCATCATCTGTTCCTGACAGGTAATAGCCCCAACCAATCTTGTTCATGGTATGTCTGGCGACATATTCAAAATCATTGAGGTTATAAATTTGCGAGAGATCGGGCATGTTTTGGATTCTACGACGACGGGCCAATTCTTCCTGAGTGGGTGGTTCGTCTTCATCATCGTCATATTCTTGGCCGAATTGATTCTCAGAGGGAAGATCTTCGGCCCGTAATAACTCCTGTTGGCCACTTTGAGGTTGAGATCCTGGACTAGGTCCAGCGCTTTGTCCCAGCTGAGGTACTGGGATGGGGTCCTTTCCATCTTGTTCATCGTATTCCACGTCGTATTCGTCAACAATATTGGCAGAGGTAGTTCCTGCGGCCGAAACCATTGCCATGGGGCCCGAAGATTGTGGAGCGGTTGCTGCTGGAGAAGGACTGGTTTTTGCAGCCAGCTTGGGTTTTTTGGGCGGCATCTTGACTTCTCCCAAATGCTTGTCTTCGGTCAAGTACTTGGTTAGAGTATCAGGAGGATGAACTGGATCAAACGCTTTGGTTGCATCTTTGCCAGCATACTTTAAGATAATAGCCAGTCCTCCTGGGTGTTCATCAATGAAGTCGGTGACATCGTAAGCTTTGCCGTGAATAATCACCCAGCAATCAGATTTCTGATTGTGTTTCTTTACTTCTTCGAACTCCAACATATCTAATACAACAGTTCAATATATAATAATCGGTTTGAATAATGTCTACAGATTCCATAACCCTTATATAGTTTGACCCCGCAATACCCATTGCTTATATATAGGCGCAAGCAATTGGCTGAAGTCGGGGTCACACCAATGAACAATCGTTACCGAAAGCCTCCCCCTCCCCCACCCACTATAACGGAGTCACGGAGGACAAACCTTAGTGGACGGAAGTGGGGGGTGGGGGGATTCGTTTGGAACCCTTTCCATATCGTGCTATAATTTCGGTCGATTACCCGACCGGTCCGTGGATAAGTTAAAAGTGATAGATAACGTTCCGACAGGGTCTTGTCACGTGATATTCATATCACGTGACACGTAATTTTCTCCTCCCGGAATCGTAATGGTGCCCTCACTCGCTTCTGCGACATCTGTTACAAACCACAACCTGCAAAATGATCTGACTTTGGGCCAACCTGCAATTGGTCGCGAAGTGAACCTTAGGTTAACATTCCGCGACGCACCTAGATGGGGATAAATGCTGTTGTTAGGACAATATGGCAAAAGGAGTCTGGACTCAATAGATAGGCACCATTAATAACCACACACGTAATACTACCGCTAACTGAGACCAGTCCCTGTATCCCACCCGCGCTGCCCTCGCCACCACCGCCACCCCAAATACTGTCCCACTGCCCGTCTCGACTGGCTGAAACAATACTGGCACAAACAAACAAACGCCAAACAGCACGTGATACAGTGCCCGCTAGTGCGACACTCGATACTGCGACATTGCATGTTAGACGCGTCCATATAAGTCACGTGACAAGAGTATCATTCTTGTAATAGGTCTGTTTGACCACCCTGTGCCCGTTTTTAACCCCCAAAACTTTCAAAACATCACCAGAGAGCTATGGAATTATATCAGCTTCTTCTCCTCCCTTTTCTCCCCTTTCCCTGGCTCATTTTGGCCACCATCACCCTCCTCGTGCTTTGCTCACCCTTCTCCTGTGTATTAGGTGTCAACATCCAACCTGTAATTCTCGTGTGTACAACAAACGACGATCTGTAAAAAAATCCAAACCATACCTGTTGTCAGTAAATACGTTCACCGACACTCACAGAATAACCACAAGAACCATCTCAGTCAAAAGGCCCTTTACTAGAGACTAACACTACTGAAGCATTAATCAATAGAGAAGCATTCAGGCGTGGAACCGGATCCCATTAATTCAAGTGTTCAGGAGTCAGTACCCAAGCTAAAATCACACCTTCTTATTTGATCTGAGTGATCCGAGTGTTGAATTCTTGGTTCATTGACAATCTGTTTGGTAACAACCTTCAATTAGTCCCATGGTATCGTTATATGATGCAGGAACCCGTTGTTGGTACCCTGATGAAACTTTGGGTTGGATCGGTGTTAGTGTGAAATCCAATACCCAAAATGGTGGTAAACACGTATTGGAATTGGTATCAGAATCCGATGATTCACAGGTTTTCACGGTTGAAACCGACAATTTATCTGAAGATAACGAGAAATTGCCTCCTTTACGAAACCCTCCTATATTAGAAGCAGCAGAAGATTTGACTAGTTTGTCTTATTTGAATGAACCGGCAGTTTTGCATGCCATCAAGGTTCGTTATGCACAATTAAACATCTATACTTATTCGGGTATTGTGTTGATTGCTACTAATCCTTTCCAAAGAGTCGATCAATTGTATTCCCAAGATATCATTCAAGCATATGCCGGTAAACGGAGAGGTGAATTGGATCCCCATCTTTTTGCTATTGCCGAGGATGCTTATAGATACATGAAATTAGATGGTAAAAACCAGACCATTGTTGTTAGTGGTGAATCGGGTGCTGGTAAAACCGTTAGTGCTAAATACATCATGAGATATTTTGCTTCTGTCGAAGAAGAATCAGAATTACAGCAAAATATTGGCACCGAACATAAATCCGATATGTCGGATGTCGAAAAACAAATCTTGGCCACCAATCCTATCATGGAAGCTTTTGGTAATGCAAAGACCACTAGAAATGATAACTCTTCCAGATTTGGTAAATATTTGGAGATTTTATTCGATTCTAAGACCGCCATTATTGGTGCCAGAATTAGAACTTTCCTTTTGGAAAGATCTAGATTGGTATTCCAACCTTCAACCGAAAGAAATTATCATATTTTCTATCAAATCTTGGCTGGTATGAAGCCCGATGATAAAGCTGATTTAGGTTTATCTAATGCTGAAGATTACAAATATACTAATCAAGGTGGTCAGCCTGTTATTGAAGGTATTAATGATGGTAAGGAGTTCCAAGAAACCAGAGACGCTCTTTCTTTGATTGGAATAAATGAGTCCAAACAATTCCAAATTTACAAAATTTTGGCTGCTCTTTTACATATTGGTAACATTGAAATCGCAGCTACTAGAAATGATGCTCTGTTATCTTCAGATGAACCTAATTTGGTCAAAGCTTGTGAGTTATTAGGAATCGATCCTGTCAGTTTCAGTAAATGGTGTGTTAAGAAACAAATCACCACCCGTTCTGAAAAGATTATCAGTAATTTGAATCATAAACAGGCATTAGTTGCTAGAGATTCGTTTGCTAAATATATTTATTCTGCATTATTCGATTGGTTGGTCGATTACGTCAACACCGATTTATGTCCACCAGAAGTTGAAGCTCAAATCAAGTCATTTATTGGTGTTTTGGATATTTATGGGTTTGAACATTTCGAAAGGAATTCTTTTGAACAATTCTGTATTAATTATGCCAATGAAAAATTACAACAAGAATTCAATCAACATGTGTTCAAATTGGAACAAGAAGAATATGTCAAGGAAGAAATTGAATGGTCATTTATTGATTTCGCCGACAATCAACCATGTATCAATTTAATTGAAAATAGACTTGGTATTTTGGCTTTGTTAGATGAAGAATCAAGATTACCTGCTGGTAATGATCAATCATGGATTGAAAAAATGTACCAAACTTTGGATAAAGAACCTACCAACAAGGTTTTCAAGAAGCCCAGATTTGGTCAAACCAAGTTCATCGTTAGTCATTATGCCCTTGATGTTACTTATGATACTGAAGGTTTTATTGAAAAGAACAGAGATACTGTTGGCGATGGTCACTTGGAGGTAATCAAAAACTCCACTAATGAACTCTTGCAATCAGTATTGACCATCATCGATAAAAATGCTGCCGCAGTGGAAGCTGCCCAGGCTCCATCTAAGGCTCGTTCCATTGCCAGCAAGAAACCTACCTTGGGATCAATGTTTAAGAATTCTTTGATTGAATTGATGAAGACAATTGATTCCACCAATGTCCATTACATTAGATGTATTAAACCCAATGAACAAAAGAAAGCTTGGGAATTCGATTCATTAATGGTGTTATCGCAATTAAGAGCTTGTGGTGTATTGGAAACTATTAGAATCTCTTGTGCTGGTTTTCCTACCAGATGGTCATATGTTGAATTCGCTGATAGATATCACACTTTAGTTCATTCTGATTTATGGATCAAGGTCATGAGTGGTAATACCACACAAGAATCTGTTAGTGATTTGTGTAATACCATTTTGAACGAAAATGTCGAAGATAAAGGTAAATACCAATTAGGTAATACCAAAATTTTCTTCAAAGCTGGTATGTTGGCTAACTTCGAAAAGTTAAGAGCCGATAAATTGCATAGATCTGCGGTTATGATCCAAAAGAACATGAGAAAACATTATTACCGTAAGAAATACTTGGAAATCAGAGATTCGCATACAAAGGCTCAAGCATTGATTCGTGGTCATATCACTAGAGCTCAAATTAAACGTGAGCGTGAAAACCATGCGGCTACTTTGATTCAAACTGCTATCAGAGGACATATGGTTAGAAAGCAAGTGCAAACTACTTTGGATTCTATTCTTGTATTACAAAGGTCTGTAAGAGGATTACAAGCCAGAAGAAACATCACCAAATTGAGAACTGAAAAATCGGCTTTGGCAATTCAAAATGCTTGGAGAGGCTACACTGCCAGAAGAAACTACCACAAGCAAATGAAGTCGGTTGTTTTGATCCAATCATGCTTCAGAAGAAAATTAGCAGTTGCTGAATTCAACCAATTAAAGGTTGAGGCCAAATCTGTCAATAAATTGAAGGAAGTATCTTATAAATTAGAAAATAAGGTGATCGATTTGACCCAATCTTTAACTACCAAGATACAAGACAATAAGAAGTTGGTTACAGAAATCACCAATTTAAAGAATTTATTAGAACAACAAGGAGCTGCTCATGAAGCATTGAAGAGTAGGGAAGTTGAATTCAATGAAAAACTTGACAACAAATCGGTGGAACATCAACAAGAGATTTCTAATTTGAACAAGGAGTTGGATGCCATTAAGACTGAATATTCATCTGCCGAAGCCAAGATTGAACAGTTAACCAAGGAACAAGCAGAATTGAGACAAGACGTCCAAAGAAACATCGATGAATTGAATAAGGCCAAGGATGCTTTAGTTAAGCGAGATACCATTGAAGTTGATTTGAAATCACACATTGAACAATTGAAATCAGAAATTGCTAACTTACAATCACAACAAGTGGTTGGGAATGGGGCCAAGTCTAGAAACGTCAGTGGGAAACGTCACAGTAGTGCCTTGGCGTGGAATTCTCCTAATTCACTTGATCATAATAGCAATCGTCCTGTATCTGTGATTGCAGTATCTCATGATGAAGATGCTAATATCGATGATATTAATGATGAATTATTCAAATTGTTGAGAGATTCTAGACAATTACACAGAGAAATTGTCGAAGGATTATTGAAGGGTTTGAAGATCCCACCTTCCGGTGTAGCAGCTGATTTGACCAGAAAGGAAGTATTATTCCCAGCTAGAATCATCATTATAATATTGTCTGATATGTGGAGATTAGGTTTAACCAAAGAAAGTGAAGAGTTTTTGGGTGAGGTGTTATCTTCTATCCAACAAATTGTTTCTACATTAAAGGATGATGATGTGATTCCCAACGGTGCCTTCTGGCTATCTAATACCCATGAATTATATTCGTTTGTATCATACGCTCAACAAACCATTATTGCAAACGATACTTTATCGCATGAAATGACTGAAGAAGAATTCGATGAATACTTGAAATTGGTGGCTGTGGTCAAGGAAGACTTCGAATCTCTTTCTTACAACATCTACAATATGTGGATGAAGAAAATGGAGAAGGATTTGGAAAAGAAAGCAGTTTCTGCCGTTGTCTTATCGCAATCTTTACCAGGATTCATGGCCCCAGAGAATTCGCCATTTTTAGCCAAGGTATTTTCTCCAGGTATTCAATATAAAATGGACGATATTTTGAGTTTCTTTAATTCGGTATATTGGTCAATGAAATCTTATTTCATTGAACATGAAGTGATGAATGAAGTGATCATTGAATTGTTGAGATTCGTCGATGCCTTATGTTTCAATGATTTGATCATGAGAAGAAACTTTTTGTCTTGGAAAAGAGGATTACAGTTAAATTACAATGTCACCAGATTGGAAGAATGGTGTAAAGGACATGAAATACAAGAAGGTTCTGCATATTTGAGTCACTTGTTACAAGCTGCTAAATTGTTACAGTTGCGTAAGAATACCCCTGATGATATTGAAATCATTTATGAGATTTGTTATGCTTTAAAGCCCATTCAAATCCAAAAATTAATCTCTCAATATTATGTTGCTGATTATGAAACCCCAATTGCTCCAAATGTTTTACAGGCAGTTGCTGACAAAGTGAAGGCCAATGATTCTACCAATGCCGATGAATTATTTGAATTGGTTTCGACCGATGGTCACTTTAACGATCCATTTAGAACCATCAACTTGAGACCTTTCTCAAGAGTCGAAGCATATGTCCCTGCATGGTTGAACTTGCCAGTGATCAGAAGAATCGTGGAATTGGTAGCAAAGAACGCTTCTGTTCAAGAACCTTCTAATGAAGAAGAAATTGAAATCGGTGAGGTTAATGGTATTCCAAATGGAGTAAATTAGTTTATTCGTTTGTTTATATATGTACATGTTATTGTTTTAAGAACCAAGTGTAGAATATTAATGAAGATACTTCGTTTAAAGTTGCAATAGACCATCAGAAATCAAAACCCAATTTTCTGGTCCTGCAGTCGACTGTAGATTTCACTTGTTGGCTTCGGCTTGGGTCTTAGTCTTCATTTGCAACGCATGAAGTCCTTTGTTTTTGAACTCGTCATCCAACAACTGGTAAACCACTCTGTGTCTAGAAGGCATATTTTTTCCTTCAAAAGCCTCACTGACCACCTCAATACGGAAATGTGACTCGGTAACATTGGTGGCTCCTCTGAGTCCAGCATGATGGGCATGTTTGTGAGAGTCGTTGGCGACCTTCAAATATGAAGGGTTCAAGCTGGCCACCAATTTGTCGATAATGGACAACTCGATGGGACCAGGGGTGTCGCAGGACTTGATGATGGAGGCAGAGGTGGTCGACATGGTTCTTATACGAGGTACTGACTTTAAGGGGCCCAAGGCTCTAGCAAACATCTGCCAATAGTGGGTGGTTTTAGGTTGGTGATAGTTTTTCGATACCAGTGCGCTTACAAACACTCTCCACACATTGGTGAGTAGGGACGCCATAGCCCCTTAGTCGCCACCCAAGCCAATTGGTAGAATAACCAGAGAGTCCAAGTAAAGTTCCACTCTCATATACCACCACTAGCGACCATCTCCCTTGTTTAGTGCCTGATCAAGCTCGGTAGTGAATTTATTAATAGTGGAGGTGTTCCTGATGATGTTCAATTGCTGAATACTGAGCTCGTCGTGGGTATCGAGTAGTTTCTTGAGAGGCTCGCTAAGTGCCTTGACGGATTGTGTAAGCACGGCGTAGGGGTCTTCCATAGTGATGTAGATGATGCAATGTTGATGATCCATCAACGCCATTAAAGACGCGATGGTGATCCAGTCACATGATGGCATATAGCACTAGAGAAACAAGCCGCTACCCACCACGCCAGATGCTGAGCGACGAGGAAGACTTGTTTGATGACGACCCCGAGCTTGACAAGATCCTTGCGTCCGACCGCCGCTACAAACCTCAAAGGACGCTTGACGGCTTGATAGCCACCTCATCCATCGCAAATACTCCATCAACACAAACCCCCTCTGTACCAACACCAGAGCTTTATATTCCTACACATCACAAGATCGACAAAAACAACTTGTCCACCTACATTTACCCCACCAACCTTGAGGTTAGAGATTATCAGTATAATGTTGTTCGGCGGGCATTTTACGATAATATACTTGTGGCACTTCCTACCGGTTTGGGTAAGACATTTATTGCATCCACAGTAATGTTAAATTTTTATCGATGGTTCCCAGAGTCAAAGATTGTATTCATGGCACCAACTAAGCCATTGGTGGCCCAACAAATCAAGGCGTGCTGTTCAATCACTGGTATTCCTCCTTCAGAAGTGGCGATTCTTTTAGATAAGACCCGTAAGAACAGAGGCGAAATTTGGGACTCCAAGCTGGTATTTTTTACCACTCCACAAGTGGTGGACAACGATTTGGCATCGGGGCTTGTGGATCCCAAATCAATTTCCTTATTGGTAATTGATGAGTCCCATCGTGCCCGAGGTAATTACGCATATAACAATGTGGTTAAATTTATTAACCGATTTAACCGTTCATATAGAATCCTTGCCTTAACTGCCACCCCTGCTTCTGATGTGGACTCAGTCCAGGAGCTCATAGATAACTTACTGATTTCAAAAATAGAGGTCAGAACCGAAAGGAGTATAGATATCATCAAGTACATGAAACGAAAAAAAGTGGAAAGAAGATTGATTGGACAATCCCCGGAGATCTTGGAGTGTATTGATTTGCTCAGCTCAGCGATCCGTCCAGTATTGAAATTGGCAAACGAAAGAAAGATTTATGATATGAAGGATCCTCTGAAGATTAATTTCTTTCACTGTATGGACTCATCTAAAAGAATGATAATGAATAAGTCCATTCCCGAAGGTCTCAAATGGTCCAACTTTTTTATTCTTCAGTTATTGGGGGTGGTGGGTCAATGTTACAGACGCTTGAATTTTTATGGTTTATCATCGTTTTCAAATTACTTCAACGAAAAATACTCGGAATTCACTACTAAGTGGAGTAAGAAAAAATCAAAAAACAAATTAGCCGCTGACTTCTATCTAAGTGACCCAATAAAAATATTGTTAGATAGATGTAAGAAATTTTTGAATGATCCAAATACATTTAGTCATCCGAAAATCGAAGCTATGGTTGAGGAATTACAAGACTTTTTTCATGAGGTTGGAAGGAAAGATTCAAAGGTGATTGTATTCACGGAGTTTAGAGATTCGGCATTAGAAATTGTACAATCAGTGGAAAAAGTTGTCGGATTGAAACCTCATATTTTTATTGGGCAAGCCAAAGAGAAGGACAAATTTGACGAAGACAACTATGGAAAAGCGAAGAAAAAAAACTCCAAGAAGGATGATTTGGGTGATTTGAAATCCAGATCAAGTTCTGAAATAGCACAAATCAAAGGAATGAATCAGAAACTTCAAAAAGAAATTATCAGAAAATTCAAAGCTGGCGAGTACAACGTTTTGGTAGCTACATCCATCGGTGAGGAAGGTTTGGATATTGGAGAAGTGGATTTGATTATATGTTATGATTCTACAAGCTCACCTATAAAAAACATCCAACGTATGGGTAGGACGGGGCGTAAAAGAGATGGTAAGGTTGTATTACTTTTTTCTGGGAATGAAGAAGCTAAGTTTGACAAGGCCATGGGGGGATACGAATATATTCAGCAACATATCATGAAAGGAAATGTAATCAGTTTGGCTCCAAGAAATAGAATCATTCCTCCAGAATTTGATCCACGGGTGGAGGAAAAATTAATTGAATTACCCGAAGAAATTTTGGAGCTAGAAGCTGTAGATGATGACGATGAAGATGAAATTATCCGTGTTGCTACTCAGTATATGGTTGGGCAAAAGGGGAAAAGAAAGGCCAAATCAAACACCAGAGTTACCAAGGGATCTGCACCCAAAAAAAAATTCAACTATCCAGATGAAGGTGAGCTTGGATTCAGAAGTGTCACCAGCATGTTGCAGAAAGAGGATGCTCCACCTCGAACCGTGCTTGATAAGATAGTAGATTCTGACTCAGAAGACGAGGCTATAGAAATCACAAAGACAGTGGAAACAGTTTTACCTAAGCAGTCAAACCACAAAATATCTGAAAGTCCAGAAAAACTGAGGATAGATGAACATACGAATGACAGTGCTCCAAGTGAGCCAAATAATAAAGGTCCATTCTCAGATCCTTTTCATCCGAAACCAACTGACGAGGGCGGCAAACAGTCAGACGATTCAGAAGGAATCAGTAGTGACGAGGAACTCTACCAGATGCTCGAGAATAAAAGTAGTTTTGAGCAAGTTGAAACCAAGGAAACGGCTAACGTGCATAGCTTTGGAGGTGGCATCAAAAGAAAGAGTAACAAAGCTACGCTTGGACCCAAAAGGCAAAGAACCAATGTGGGAGGAATCTTAGACCAGTTAAAATCGCAAAGCTCCAGATCAAAGCATCTCTCGTTTACAGATGATGATCCCTTAGATTTACCTGATTACGAGGTCACCCAAATCGTAAAACAAGAGCCCACCAACACATATGCCATTGTTGAAGACGATGGTTTGGACGATGGTTTGGACGATGGTTTGGACCAGGAATTGGCTTTATACTCGGAAGGAAAGTCTTCGTGTACTCAATCCCAGTCGGCGCCAATCATAGAAACATCTTTGCCCAAGCCCTTGTTATCTTCCAAAACCCCATCTTCGAAAGTGCTCGTATCTCGACGGGCATCAGAACAAACCCAAACAGAAATATACAAAAACGAATTTGGACCGCAGGAAGGATTTTTGACCCCCGAAGAACAAATTGAACTTTATACCTCCTACTTCACATCACTTGGTCCTGAACAACGGAATTTGAGATATGACCCTTCAGCTGGTATACGGAAGGACGGTACTATTACATCTGTAGGCAAAGTGGGACATAGCAAAACTACAAGATTACTAGAACAGATGAGGGAAGCAAAGCCGCTATCAGATTTAGTGGAAAGCTCGCCTGGGTCTTTGGATGGAATCCTAGATAAATAGTGTTTATAGACTCAATTAATTTTGCAGCATTTCAACTAAAAGTTACCCGGACATTGACCGCAACTATAAAAGCAGTTGGATTTCGCCTACCATCAACGTTTTCTTCTTTATCTTTATGCAGGGGCATTACGTGTATCAGTGAGGATTCGTCCGAGATCATGTTTTTGCTGGTTGAAAACTATACCTGACAACTCCTTCTGGTTCTGGCCTCGTGTTAGTAATCTTTAGGGAATTTTTGGCACCTTCTTTTGTATTTTTGGCTCCCATGTGGACCACAGGGGAATTGTTAATTGAATGAGAAAGAAGAAGTAGTGGGCTGGTCCTAGATATAGTTTCTGCTGTTACAGCAACAGGATAAATGGTCTCTACCTGAAGATTCCTTGAAACAGTTTTATTAGAGGCTGGTCTCAACTTCGGACTTCTCGTTGCAATTTGGACGCTTCTTTGAAGGTCACAGTCAGTGAGGACATTGACAGTATTCCCAACCCTCTCATCTCGCCGCCTTGTGCCTCGCTCGGTGTGACCACTTGATGTTACATCTTGAGCTGGATCCTTTATTCATTAATTTTTATTGAATAATTGGTAATGGGCCATATAAATCACTAAGATTTCCTTTGAGTGCGATGACACCAAGGTAATAACTGGATGGTGGCATTGTAATTATAAATCTTCACATTCTCGATTTCTCTTGTAGTAGCTGATGTCCGGCCCAGTTCATCTGAGGGGCAGTCCGCTTGTTTGTAGACCAACTAGATGTTATTGGATGTAGTGCTTTTCCGAAAGTGCAAACTAGCGAAAAATTTGATAATCAAATTATTCCACCAGTTCTCCATCAAAATGTTCAAGAAATTCACTAAAGAAGATATACATTCCCGTTCGAATATCAAGTCGTCTGCTCAAAGAGGATTGAAGAGTAAATTAGTCTCCCAATTCGAGGCTCTTGAGCCGGCAATCGACAACATCATACCGAAGAAATCGCAAGCCATTCTCATTAAATGTGAGGATAAAATCCAATTATACCTGATCGACAATGAAGTGGTGGTGTTCCAACACTTTGACGACTTAATCCCTGCTTTGAAGGTTGTTCACAAGTATCCCGAAGCGTTCCCTAAGGTTCAGGTCGATAGAGGAGCAATCAAATTCGTGTTATCGGGTGCAAACATCATGTGTCCTGGTTTAACATCTCCTGGTGCCTGGTTACCCGAAGAAAATTTGGAAAAGGGCTCTTTGGTTACTATCTATGCTGAAGGGAAGGAGAATGCATTGGCTATTGGTCAGTTGACCATGAGCACCGATGATATCAAGTCCAAGAACAAGGGAATTGGCATTGAGTTGTTGCACTACTTGGGCGATGGGTTGTGGACTCATCAAGAGTAGATCCTTGGGTTACAAAAGGGTGTTGATAGAACGGTCACTTTTGACACAAGAAACACATATTAAGTGGGTACAAAAAAATTGTAAAGCATCTAACGTTATTTACTAGGATGGATCGAAGCTGTACTATGTGGGGAGCACTTTTAACTGGCATTTATTCAAGGACTTATATATATATTTTGGTTTTGTTGAAACCCATAACTATCGAGAAGAGATAAATTATCCCAGAGATACAGCTTGAGTTGAATTGTGGTGTTTTCAAATTCATTGACATAATAATAGACTTGGAACTCAAGCACCAGTCGACCGATGAGCTTGGATATCACTCCTTTGAGCCTCAACACGGTATTATCACACAAGAACACCCGGGATTTTTTACCATTTGGAATATTGAGAACAAGTGCTAGTTTCTTCGTTGAAAGAGGCGTTGTGGAAGGGGGTTTTGAAGGTGTTTTTTGTTTAATTTGATGTTTATGTAATAATTGTTTCCATTTAGAACTGGCCTGATTGTAGGTGTATATATTCTGTTGTACTTTGGCAATGAAGAATAACTCAGCACTAGATATTTCCTCCTGGCTGAGATAGCTTCCGTTAATTTTGTGGATCCCAATGGGGGATTTCTTATCACTGGTGTTAAGTCGGGCAATCAAGTGTATGGACATTTCATCAATGGACATCTGATCAAATATTAGATTGCCATTTATGCGTAGTTGTCTAATGTTGGGGAAACAAGTATTCATGACATCAATCTGGTGCCAACTTCCAATCTCATTATATCTTAAATCGATCAGAACTATACCCGGGTACTCGGAACTGAATTGACAGATCTTATTGTCTGTAAGAATCACTGTTTTGACATTAGCTGGAAGATGAGGTATTGTGGTGAGATTGTTTAGTGACAAGTCTAAGACATGGATAGTTTCTGGGATTATAAGTTTGTTGATATCTTCGTCCGTGTACCTGTTACCAGCCAAGTATAGTTCGGAAATATTTGGTAAATAGCTTAATATCTGGTTGATCTGGTGGATATCGATCATGGTCGATGATAACCCTAGGCTATTCAATTCTGGAAACCAACCCAAACTTGGGTTTGACTGGGGCTCGAAAAACCGGTTGCCGTTCAAAATCAACACCCTCAATTGAGGTAACCGTTCAATTATGTCCCATACGGTGCCAAAGTTATTTATGAGATTGTAACTGAGATCAAGGTGATCCACCCGGCATAAAGCGTCCAATGTGGTGGTATCAATGGATTGGTGACTGTAGGACCTATAGATCCTCTTTCTTTGCAAAGACACTGATCTGAGGTTGCCGAGATCCGATTGGAGTTGGTTCAATTTGTCAAAACCGTACCCTTCGATAGTCTTGGTGCCTATATGAATATCTTGCTGGAACAGAAAGTTATCATCGTAGGTACTAAGCAATGCTTCAACGAACGTGTGTCGTACTGTCGATATTTTTTTGCTGGATGCTTTAAGAAACGAGCCGGATCCCTTGAATTGGACGGTGAAGTACCATTTGCCTTCGACATCCCCGTCATTCTTGCCTCGTTCTGGCCGATCCCATTCGATCCCGATTGCCTGAACTCCGGGCCCCCATACATGGTCTGGAAGATACCCTACGTATTTGACGGTGGCAAAGTCTTCTTGGACGGTTATTCGATCTAGTACTTGGAGCATCCAACTGTGGTGGCCAATAGTGCTCTCTCAAGGAATCGAGGTAGAAGTTTATGGCCGACTTGGCGTTATAGCGGAGAAATCGTCTGTCCCACTTGGTTCCTTTAAGGTGGGGAATCGAGGATCTATGCACCTCCTACTTATAGCTGTCTTTGGTCTCCTGATGAAATCAGTGTCCTTATCAGCACCTTGCCAATTAGTCGCACCCTACTTACATACCATTGGTACATCACCACAACTGCCCTGCAAAGTACCACAATAGTGTGCACCTTCGAACTATCACCTACTTTGTGTGAATTAAACATAGCATCGACCATCTACATCTAAACATGCCCATGGTCTCCCTGTCTCCCTGTCTCCCCATCTGGTGAAGCTACATTCCCCTTCTCTCTCTCTCTCTCTCTCTCTCTCTCTCTCTCTCTCTCGCTATTATCGGCAATGGGTCGCGTTCTGTTCTGGTGGCGATCACACCACTTCCCAACAGTCGAGGGTTCCCCTCTTTTCCTGATGTTGATAGACTATTGGTTATTGTTCCACCCCTCCTTACCACCCCTCACCGTTGCCTTCCCACTTTCAATGTAGTCGATGTAGTAAAAATTTGCCCTGATCCAGGGTCACGTGACCATTCCCATGGTTTTTTGCTAATCATTCAAATTTCTGGTATCTTCATCCAATAGTTTACTTATAAGGAACCGTCCCAGTTGTCGTACCCATCTAATGGACTCCAACCATTTCACACTGTTGCCTTTCTAGTCACGTCTCTCCCATTGCCTCTGTTCCCAAAACACCATGGCTTCAATGAATGGTCACGACAGAAATTTGAGTACTCCCAGAAACTCCATAGTGTTCAATAAACCGGCCTCGGCCACCACCGAATTGTCCACCGGCGAGCCCATCACCCCCACATTGTCATCTTCTGAAACGAATGGTTTCAACAACAATCATAGTCCCGCAAATTCCCCCCTAGCATCACCTAAAATACTGGAAGACAAAGATTTCAGGCATAATCTTTTTGGAAAAGTCACTGGCTTGCTTCATCGGTCTTTGGATAAATCAAGGAATAACTCGATATCTTCCTCAAAGGAGCTTTACGATGAAGGCTCCGACTCCACGTTAACCAGAAGATCATCCAATTCGTTAGCCAACTCAAAGTCACCCACTTCTCCTTTAAAGCACAGTAGATCCAATCTGAGGTCCGACTACCATTCATCTCCCGTTAAGGAAACCAACAAAGTATATTTGGATTACGACCCCATCACTCGTAGAAGAGTGCTCAATACTTATGAGATACTTCGAGAAATCGGTAAAGGAGAGCATGGTAAAGTCAAGTTGGCCAAGGACTTGATCCATAACCAGTTGGTGGCGATCAAAATTGTAAGCCGCAAATCAAAAAAAGATAGGCCCACACTAAGACTAGCGAGAGATAATGTCAATCAACTCAATCAATCGGAGCTCAAGGTCAAGAGAGAAATTGCCATCATGAAGAAGTGTAACCATAAACACATTGTAAAATTAATCGAGATTTTGGACGACTTGAATTCATTCAAAATTTATTTGGTGTTGGAATATTTGGAAAAAGGTGAAATCAGGTGGAAAAGATCAAAGCATCATTATGAAAATTCCGGCTCTAATGATATCCCATGTCGTGGTAATCGTAGTAAAGTGTCTATACATGGATACGAAGACGAAGACCAGGTTCAAGACGACTATTTATTGTCCAATGAATTTTTGCCCAACTTGACCTTTAGACAAACCAGAAAAATATTCAGAGATGTTGTTCTTGGTCTAGAATATTTGCATTTACAAGGCATAGTCCATAGAGATATCAAACCGGCAAATTTATTGGTCAGTTCAGATAATGTGGTGAAAATCAGTGACTTTGGTGTTTCCTTTGCATCAACTTTAGGAGAAAAGGATGATGGCCATTTAATCAATGAGTTAGATTTGGCCAAAACCGCTGGTACCCCTGCATTCTTTGCGCCTGAACTATGTCAAACCAATTTTTCTTCCGATCTCGATAAGAACGGAAGTTCTGTGTCAGCGTCGTCTTTGGAAGCACTTAAAAATCAACAATTTACATTGACTAAGCTTAGTCAAAAAATAGATTACAAGATCGATATCTGGGCTTTAGGGGTAACCCTTTATTGTTTATTATTTGGTAGAGTTCCCTTTAATGCTGATTCGGAATTCGAATTATTCCAAGTGATTGTTAACAATCCATTGGAGTTCCCCAAGTCGAGGACCAGCTTCAACTCGCCTTCGAATGTCACTGAGTGTGAATTTGAATTGGCCAAGGACTTATTATCGAAATTGTTGGATAAAGATAGCACCACCCGTATTGATATTAAGGACATCAAAACCCATCCTTTCACATTAATGGATCTTGAAGATGATTTGGATCTGTTGAATGAATTGCTATATTTGAACAATAAAGACGAGGCTGGATTACTCAACTTCAACATTGATGAAGATGAAAAAAATGACATTGTTAGCAAAGATGAAGTTGATAATGCAGTTGTGGGGATAGGAAGTAGAATAAGAAGATCTTTGGTAAGAGCAATCAAAGCTAGTGGTGGCAAAGATATTGACGTAAAAGAAAAATTATCAGCCTTGCAAATGGAATTGTCCCGAAGTACTTCAAGCGAAGATTCATCGGGTAGCAATTCCAATATGAATTCTAGTTTGAAATTGAATAGCAATGGAAATCACTCGTTTATTCTTTCGGAGGGCTTACAGTTTAACCCGGGACCTTATGTGTCATCGGGTTTGGCACAGCCGCCACATATCAGTCAGATGCCATCTCGCTCTTCTTCGTACTCTATTGCTGGCATAAGGGAAGGAAGAAATCCAAATTTGGTGTTACAGGAAGTACTTGATTCGGATACTGCTAAGTCCAGTAGAAGAGGAAGTTCTGGAGGTGTAAGTGAAGCACCACAAATTGAAACCAAAAGAAACGTAGGTGGAGATTTATATCTACAGAATCAATCGGCAGTTGATGCTTTTAAGGGAATTCAACAAAAGGACGACAAAAGAAGGCGCTCTTCAAGTATATTCTCCAATACAGCTGGTGGGAAGCAAAATTCGATTTCCTCTCAAGGCGGTCAAGAGGAATTATCTCCTTCTGGTCACACTCATCCCAAATTGCCACAAGTTGCAGCACCAATTCCCGTTCCCACATCTAAATTGAGCATAAGTCAGAACCAAAACGACTACAATAACAACCGCAGTAGCCTTCTTAGGGTCGGCCCTATCTCTTCTGAAGAAGCACGGCCCTCGTCGGTTATGTCATTGCCACTAAGTGAAAGTTTTGCTTCCTTGGACAGTATTAATGATAATTATTTGTTATTAAAATACCAAGAATTTACTAAGCAAAACAGTGTTCCGAATAACCAAAGCAGAAGAACCAGTACTCTGTCACAATCAGACAGCAATCTTGTGATGCATTCGCGGTTGGACGAGCCAGTTGAAAGTATTAGTCAGAAATTCAAGACTTTTGATCTTAATAACCTGATGAGAACACCTGGAATCAAGTTTGATTTGAACGGAACCAATAAACGAAACCAGTCGGAAGATATGGAAGGCGTGGCACCTAAATCAAAGGCATTTCTGAGTATTTACAAGAATTTCTCTACTAACGAAACCAATAATTTACTGGCTAGTGAATCTGATAGTGACACCAGCAGTAGTGATGAGGAAGGGAACTTGACATTGGCATTTAGCTCCAAGGTACCAGCTCCTTCACGGCCTAAGTTCCTCTCGCTCAGCAATCGGGCCAAATCACACGATTCCAATTTACCTCGTTTGATCAATAATGGACTGGTGATCTTCAATGGACAGCTTCCGGAATTTGAAGATGTTCCCGATGGATTAATCACCGATGTTCCTCGCACCAGTATCTCAGCAGCCACTCCCGATATGACTACGTCCACTTCGGTTGCCAGTGATGATTCCACCGCTACGATTAAAGGGGACAGAGCGCCTCTGATTCCTAGTACCCCAGGAGGAATGAGGACTCCTGGGCAAGCGGCATCGCCATTTGGAGGTAATAAGCCTTCCCGAGAACCTGATTTGCGCAAAAACATCTTCAACAACCAGTTCAATAATCATTACAAGAAGGACCCCGTCTACTCGCCATTCCCCAACGCCATCCACTATGGCAACAACAAGGATGAGATCTTGAATGCTACCACCGAAAAGCAGATCACCCATCGCCCCAACTACTACCGCTCCAACTCCATTACTGTGGGGTTGTTGCAACATCAAAGACTAAGTCCCGAACTGTCGTACCAGCAATAGCCCTATCACCATTTCAACCCACTAACTTTGGGTGCATTTGCGCTCGTCCTGTATGTATATCTGTTACTACTCATTATATAACCTGTAAGTATAACAATAACCTAATAGCTTCAGCCTTAGCCTCACTTTTGTTGATACTGGTGGCCACCACTTCTTAGTGTATCATGGTCGCCAGGGCACTATGGAGATCCCGTTCTACCGCCATTCTGAAACAATTCCACTTGAAACAAGCGTCGCTATTGTAGCAACTATAGCAACTATACTAATTTGGCGCTATAGCAACTATGATGCCATTGTACTGTAGCATTGTAACATCGTAACAGTGCAACACTTCATGATACATAGTGGTACTACTGGTACAGTGTTACTGGTAGTCACATGTTGAGTGGTGTTTTGTTTGGGGAGCGCGCACGACATGTTTGTTTTGATCCACCAGATCAGACGAGTTTTTCGAATCAACTGAATCCAGGTTAATCCGTCATACCCAGACCCCACAGCACTTGTAACGACCAGAGATTGATCCGTGAACCAGCCCTGGCCGCCTAATAGCAAATTATTGCCAAAAAAAAAAAATGTCGTCTTCAGACCCCAATCCGCTGAAGGATGACATCAGGGGCCAATTGTCTGATATTCAAAAGCGACTTTTCCATAAAAAGTCCGACAAACCGTTGAAAGAGGTCAACGACACGTTAAATAACCAGGAAAACTTATTCAAGTTACCCTCATTGCCCAAAGTTGGCGCTAGTGGGTCCAGCACTTCCAAAAAGACTAGTCTGCGGGGGTCTCTCAATGCTATTTCCGCAATTGGTCTGCCTACACCAGCCCTAGGACCCGAAACAAAGGGTAACGATATGAATTTCGTCGTGGGCTTAAGTGAGAATCTTCTTGGTGAATGCAGAAGGCTCACGGCAGAAAACCAGAAATATAAATCCAAACTCAAGTCTTCTATGGATGAAATCCAGGCTTTCAAGGATGAAATATTCGCCTTGAAAAATTCCAGAACCTTCCAAATCAATAACGAAAGTGACTTGAAGGACAAAAACTGGGAGTTGGAGTCAAATCTTATGAGTTTGAACGATCAAGTATCCAGTTTGAACACCAATAAAGAGAAATTACATAAGTTGAATCAAGAATTACTGTTGAAACTCAACACCATTCAAAAAGAAAACGATGATCTTGTGGTGAAAAACCAATCTGTAGGTAAGAACTACGAAAATTTAAAGGCAAATTATAATAAGGAAATCAATGATCTAAATGATAAAATAGAAGAATTGAACGATGAAAATGACCAATTGCACTTGAAGTTGTCTTCTTCTAAGGACACCAAGGCTATGCCGCAATTAGAGCCCGATGAGTCCAATTCTCACACCGCATTGACTATCGATTCCGATGATGAATCGTATGATTTTGATAGTATATTACTTGATACTCAACCACTTGATTTGCCCAATCTGGACCCCAGAAACCCCCAACTTGAAATCGAAAATTTAAGAGCTACTTTGGTTCATTCCAATAGAACCATTGCCAAGTTGAGATCGGCTATGTTGAAGTCTAGAAAAGATGAACTCCAATTACAGCAACAAAGACTGAAAACTCCATTAAAAGTGCCACCCTTAAAGTCCAATAAGAAAATGAAATCAAATAGTGAGATCAAAGCTAATACGAGTCGTTCCTCTGGGGTCTCTCCATCTAAAAGAAACTCTCGATTTAATATTATTGATGATACTACCAACTCCAGCTTCCCTAATGAAAGTGGTAAATGGGAAGACTTTATCGGTGACGATATTAGAAATACACCCATCAAGCCTCGAGGCATTGATGAAACCACCTCTGACATCGAATCAACACATAGTAAGAGTGTCAATGTCACTGCAATTACCGGTGATTACAACATTCCATATATGATCGATACCGATTCTTCTGACTCTGAAGTTGAGAAATCACCTACTGGTAATAAGAAATTGTCAAACGAATTAGACTCTAAAAAGCAAATCGATACTTATGCCTCCGAAAATAATTTGATCTTGATTCCTTTTGAAAAGTATGAAGAATTGTCAAAAAACAGTATTGATGACATGAATGATGATGCTATCAAAAAAGTGGTGGAAGGTAAAGGGTATGTGATGTTGAAGAAACACGAATATGATGATCTAGTGGATGAACAACAAATGCAATCCAAGTTGGGTTCCCGTGGCTTGGTTACAATCCCCAATGAAGAGTATGATGAACTACAGTCGATCAAACAGTCCTACAACAATCCTACCTTGGACTACTTAAAAAGTAGCGCAGCTAAAAATCATTATGAGGTGATCAAGGCATCTGAGTTAACCAAATTGACCAAATCGCATGCCACATTTACCAACCCATCTTCCGTATACCTTATCGCCAAATGTGCTGAACAAAACTTACATGCTTTGTCAGATACTGAGTATGTTGAGTACAAAAAGTTAATTGCAGAACATGATAAACCTGACAAGCAATATTTGAAACAAAAAGCTAATGATCTCGGGCTCATTTTATCCCCTTCGAAATTCTACGATGAGCTTGTGAAATTGGCCCATGAGCCATCAGCAGAGCACATCATGCAAAAGTCCAAGGATCTCAACTTGGTTACTCTTGATCACCAAGAGCACGCCAGACTTATAGAGCCTACATTGGATGTTTTGCAGGAAAATGCCAAGAAACTTGGCTCAGTAGTGGTGGCTGACACAGAATACCAATCCTTATTGCATCCTTCGCCTGAAGCTGTGGAGGCTTTTGGAAAGGGCCTTGATTTGAAGGTTTTACCGGTAACTGAATATCATCAATTGAAGGCCACAGTTGAAAGTCCTTCGCTAGAATACCTTGAGTCCAAATCCGCCTCGCATGAAACTACTCTAATCAAATCCAGTGAACTTTCCCAGTTACGTCAATCTTTGGAAAATCCTTCCATTGAGTATATTTCCAGCAAAGTGGGTGGATTGAACCATACATTGCTTAAGAATAAGGACCATGATAAATTGATAAAACTAGCAAATGATCCTTCGTTGAACCATGTGAAGTTGCAGGCTGAGAAACATGATTTGATCACGTTGTCGAAGGCAGAATATACCGACTTGTATAAGAATGCCAATGAACCCACCATTGATTATATTAGTGAGAAGGCTGCACTTAAAGGATACAAAACGATCAATAATATCGAATACCAAGCTTTGATAGAACAAGCCCACTCACCTTCTGTGGATTCTATTAGAGCTAGCTCTGATAAGCTTGGTTACAATTTGATTTCTAAGGATGAACACAATACTCTTTTACATCCTTCCATTGATGCAATCATGGAACATGCCAAAATGCATGGACATACTATATTAACCGATTCGGATCATGCTCAATTACAATCATTAGCCCACTCACCACAAATTGACCATATCACTTCCAGAGCTGCAGATTTGGCCCATACTGTCGTTCCAATCGATGAATATCAAACTTTAACACAATGTGCACATGATCCATCGTTGGAACACCTCCATTCAAAGGCTTCTAAACGTGGCCATGTGGTGGTACCGTCAGACCAATACCAAGATTTATTGACTAAGGCAAATAGCCCTACAATAGATCATATTAAAGAAAAAGCAGGTACTCATGAACATGCGATCATTTCGAACTCTGAATTGACACAATTAAATTGTTTGGCCCACGAGCCATCTCTTGATCATGTCAAGACTAAAGCTGGCGATCACCAGCACTCAGTTGTTTCAGAAACCGAATTGGCAAGTTTAACTGCCTTGGCAATCACTCCCACTATTGAACATCTCAAGGAAAAAGCCTCTGACCACGACCATATGGTTATTTCTCGTGAAGAATTGGATCGCTTGGACTCTTTGGCGAACAAACCTTCAGTTGATCATCTCCAGAAAATGGCAAGCACTCATGACCATGCTGTAATTTCTAAATCGGATTTAGCCCAATTATCTTCATTGGCTCATCAACCTTCCATTGATCATCTCAAAGAAAAAGCAGGAATTCATGAACACGCCTTAGTATCCGAGTCCGAGTTAATGGATCTCAAACTGCCTTCGATCGATCAAATTTCCAGCCACGCAGCTTCTCGCCAACTTTCTATAATCTCAGCTACCGAATTGGATCGGTTACATAAACCTTCTATTGAACAAATTGAAAAATTTGCAGCTGTTCATGATCGAGAAATTATTGACCTGTCCAAGCTTAAGGAAATCACCAGATTGGCCCACCATCCAGAAATTGAAGAGTTGACACAGTTGGCCAACCAGCATAATTTGACGTTGGTTCCTACAGAAGAATTGACTGTTTTGAGCACTAATGCAAAGTCTCCATCGGTCGCCCATTTGAAGGAAAAGGCCACCTTGTTAGGATATTCACTTATTGAAAGTGAAGTGTTGGAGAAGTTAGAAAATACCGTAAACAAGCCAACAATACAACATCTTGAATCCGGGGCAAAATTACATGATTCGGTTGTGATAACTCAGAAGGATATGGAAAAATTGGAGACTATGGCTAACACCCCTGGCATAGATCATCTTAGAACCCATGCTGAAAAATTAAACCACACAATAATTGAGAATTCTGAGTTGGAAAGAGTCCATAATTTGGCCCATTCACCTGATATTGGCCATATTTCTAAGGCTGCACAAGTATTAGGGTTGGTAGCATTACCGGTTTCTGAACACCAGAGCTTATTAAGCAAAATTGATTCTCCTTCCAGAGAGTATATTCATGAAAAGGCCGTGGCTCATAGCCTTGCAGTGACACCTCAGAACGACTATGATATATTGAAACAATTGGCGGAAAATCCAGATGTGGAGCACATTACATCCAAAGCAGGTCTACTTAAATATAGTGTCATTCCAACAGAAGACCATCTTAAGTTGGTGCAGATGATTGACCATCCTACAAAAGAGTACATGGACTTAAAGGCCAAGGATCTCAACATGACTTTGATTAATTCGGATCAATTGAATCAAATGACTAATACGATTGGTAGCCCCTCATTGGAATTCATTGAAAATGGAGCCACCTCTCACGGACGGGTAATCGTTGAAAAGGACCAGTATGACAATCTTCTAAATACTGTTTCGAAGCCAAGCTTGGACCATATTAAACAAAAGGCTGCCGATATTAATATGGTGATCACAAAAAAGGACGATTTTGATGTGTTAAGCCAATTGGCCAACGACCCTCCTCGCGAGCACATTGAAGCGGTGGCCAAGAAATTGGATTTAGTCACTTTACCATTTGTGGAACACGAACAGTTGGTACAAACATCGAACCATCCCGATTTGGAGCATGTTCGTAAACATGCTGGTGGCTTCGGCCATACAATTATTGAAAATTCTAGCTACAAATCCTTGAAGGAAAATGCCAATAACCCATCTTTGGAATATATCAAGACAAAAGTCGCTGACCATAATCATGTTGCAATTGATCAAACAGAATATGACCTTCTTAAATCGCTTGCGCATGAACCTTCAGTGGATCATATAAGGACCAAAGCTTCCAACCACAATTATGTGGCCATCACCAGTGACGAGTATGACCATCTCAACACCCTTGCTAACAACCCGACTGTGGAACATATTAAATCTAAGGCTTTGTCTCATGGGCATGTAACTATTGGGGAAGAGGAATATAAGAAACTTCACCTGCTTGCACACGAACCTCCTGTTGATCATATTCACAATGCCGCTTCTAAACACGCTCTTGTGGCAATCCCTGAAAAAGAGTTGGGTGAACTTAAGCAATTGGCTCATCAACCAAATGCTGATCATATAGCAGCAAAGGCAGACTCATTGGGCTTAGTAACTTTGGACAAGAAGCGTCACGAGTCACTCGTCAAACCGTCGATTGGCGATCTTCAAGCCCATGCTCGTTCCATTGAGCACAACTTGGTAAAGAATGAAACTTACAATGCTTTACTTCAAACTTCAACTACTCCTTCCAAGGAATTTATTGTGGAGAAGGCCCAACTGCTTGGACTTGTTGCAATTACTGATAAAGAACATAATGAATTAATGAATAAGGCGAATGATCCTGACAAAGATCATATCATACGCAAAGCTAGCAGTGTCGGGTTAGTGGCCATTCCTGTTCATAAACATGAGCAATTATTAAAGAAAGTCGAGCTGCCAACAAAGGAGTACTTGAAGGAGAAGGCTGGTGCGTTGTCACACACTGTTGTACCCATAGAAGATTACCAAAAATTGAAACTGATCCAACAAAATCCTTCCCTCGAATTTTTAAGTGAAAAAGCTCAAAATTACAGTTCCGTCGTAGTTCCAAAGCATGATTTTGATAGCCTTAATCAAATCGTATCGAATCCCGATAAACAGTTCCTTTTTAAGGGGGCCCAGGCTATAGGACACCTTCTTGTACCTATGGAAGAACATCGTGAATTGGTTAGATCGGTTGAAGAACCTACAATCGAGGAATTGAAGCAAAAGGTTAGTTTCAACAATCATGCTATGATACCTACTCAAGAATATGAGGAGTTAGTTTCTAAGCTTAAAAATCCAGGTATTGAGTATCTCAAGTCGCATGCTAAGAAGCTTGATTATTCTGTCATTTCTCGGGATGATTATGGTAAGTTAACTGACTTAATCGCTTCTCCTACAAGAGAGCATATTGAAGAAAAGGCAGAGTCTGCCGGTCTTGTGGTACTTCCCAAAAAGGATTACGACGATTTGTTGCAAAAGATTAACAATCCATCTAAGGATCAAGTGGCCACTTATGCTGAAGCATTTGATTCTCAATTGATTGACTTTTCAGTCCTTGAAGATTTGCATAATCAAATTGCAAATCCGGCTAAGGATTACCTTGTCAAGAAATCAGAAAAACTTGGTTTCGAGCTAGTCGACGCACCCACCTTGATCTCCATGAAAGAAAAAATTGACCTGCCTTCCGTCCAATACCTCGTATCCAAGGCACAGGAACAAAAATTATCTGTGGTGCCGGTTGACGAGTACACCAGTTTGAAGGCTACTGCTCTCAACCCTTCAATTGACTATTTAAAGCATCAGCTGAAGAATCATAACCATATTGTGATACTGAATCTTGAACATGCCGCTCTTGTTGCATCCATTGAAACCCCAGATATGGAATATATCAAGGAAAAAGCAGCAGCACTTCAGCATACGGTTATTCTGGATCAAGAATATGATAGTTTAGTGGATCCTTCACGTGAAACTATCGATGGATCTGCTTCTAAATTGGGTCTTGTGGTGGTTGACAAAGCAGAATATTCATTGATGAAGAAAAATATCGAAACTCCTTCGCTTGAATATTTGAAACTCAAAGCAGAATCATCCAATAGAGTGTTAATCCTATCGTCTGAGCTTGCTTCCTTAAAAGATTCTGTTGAAAATCCTTCAGAGACTTACCTTCAAGAAAAAGCCAAACAGATGGACTTGATCTTGATATCCAATCTGCAACTTGAAAAGTTGAAAAATCCAAGTAAGGAGCTGATTATGGCTACTGCTGGTCTGTTGGGTTTGGTTCTTTTGGAAGAAACTCATCATAAAGATCTTACTGAGAAGGCATTCAATCCTTCTGTAAAACATATTGCTGAAAGGGCCAAAACTCATGGCCATGTGATTCTTGCCAATGAAGAACATCAAGTCTTAGTCGAACGTGCAGATAAGAGTTTGGAAGATCATGCAATGGAAAATAATATGTCGGTGATCAACAGTGATGAATTGAAGCATTTAAAAAGCGAAATTGCTAAGCCAATTGAGGTTAAGGCCGAAGAACTGGGCCATAAAGCACTTCCATATGATCAGTATCATGACTTGACGCAACAATTTCATTCACCTTCTCTTGAATATTTAACCGAGAAATCGGGAAGTTTGGGCTACATCGTGGTTAATAAACAGAAATTTACTGATCTTGAAGCCACTGCTTCTAGAACGGTAGCAGAACTTGCTGAAGAATCCAATATGAAGGTGATTTCTCATGATGAGTATAAAAAGTTCCAAGATCCACCAATGGAACATATCACTGAGAAAGCTGAGAAGAATGGATACAGAGTTATTACCCATGAAAATTTTGAAAATCTCAACAATGCTGCTCATTCGCCAGATTTGGATCATTTGATCACACATGCTTCCAAACACGGTCATGTGGTTATACCAGTTGATCAACATGATAATTATGTGAAGGCTTATGATGAAACTTTGGAAGAAAAGGCTACCAATAATCAAATGAAACTCTTAAGCGAATCGGAATACAAAGCTTTGATTGAAAAAATAGATGGACCAACCTTAGAATACTTGACTGAAAAGGCCCATGATATGGGGTCTGTTCTTATTCTAACAGCAGAATATGAGGATCTCAAAAAGAATATTAACGAACCTTTGGAAGCAAAGGCTAGTGCGACTGGTAATGTTTTGGTTAGTAAGGATGAGTATAAAAAATTAAATGACTGGTTCGAAAGACCAACTATTGAAGAGTTGAATGAGAGGGCCATGACCTCGGGCTATTCTATCATAGAAGATAGCGCGTTGGCCACATTGAAGTCTCCTTCTATCAATACTCTCAAGAGTTTAGCTCAGGATAAGAATTACACGGTAATAGGAAGTGAAGAGCTTGCAAAATTAAATTCACCTTCTTTTGAAGATCTTGAAGTATTTGCAGGTAATCATAGCCATTCCCTTGTTAATAATGAGTACCTCAGTGAGTTGAAGAATCCAAGCATCGATAAGCTCAAAAGTTTGGTTTCTGAGAAGAAACATACTGTGGTTGACAATGAAGAACTTCAAAAAATCAAGTCGCCATCGATTCCTACTCTTCGGTCATTAGCGGAAAATAACAACCATACCTTAGTCGAAAATGATGCTCTCGAAAGGTTGAAATTCCCCTCCTATGAAACCCTTCTTGGATTGGTACAAGTACATAACCATACCATGGTTGAAAATGATCGCCTTAAGAATTTAGAATCTCCTGGCATTGAAAGAATTAAAGAACTTGCTGAGGTAAATGGCCATTCAGTAGTAGAAAATGACCATCTTGCTGCATTAATATCTCCTAGTGTGGACAAGCTCAAACTGTTGGCAAGTGAACATGATCACTCTGTGATTGGTAATGTGGATCTCGATACTTTGACATCTCCAAGTATTGACAGACTTCGTGAATTGGCCCAAGAAAAGAGCCATTCTTTAGTTTCTAATGATCATCTCGAAACCTTGAAATCTCCTAGTATTGATGAACTCAAAACTTTGGCAGGGGCCAAAAATCATACCTTGGTTGAAAACGAACAGCTTGAGGGCTTGAAAGCTCCTGGTATTGATTCGCTTAGGGATTTTGCCAGTAATCATAACCATACCCTAGTGGAAAATAATGATCTTTCCAAGTTGAAAGAAAGATACAACAAATCAATCGAAGAACTTGCGGAAGAATCTTTCAGAACAATTCTCACCAAACAAGAATATGAGGATTTAGTTGCCAGAGCTTCAGAGCCATTACAATTGAGGGCTGAAAAAGAAAGCATGGTTTTGGTTCCAAACGAAAAGTATAAGAGCTTGTTATCCCCATCTTTGGAACATATTCAAAATGGGGCGAGACGATTTGGACATACAGTCATTTCTGATGATACTTACAAGGAATTGACGGCAAGGGCTGAAGAACCACTAGAAGCTAAAGCCAAATCGGCAAACTTGACTATTGTTCCAATCCCACATTTTGAAGAACTTCATGCAAAGGCGAACAACCCATCCTTAGAACACATTAAACTGAAGATAGGTGATGGGCACATTGTCGTAGAGGCCAAACAATATGCGTTGATCAATAGATCCATCGAGCAGAGAGCCCAAGATGAGAAAAAGGTGGTTCTTACTGCTGATGAGCACGATGCGTTGGTGAACCCATCTATTGAGGAATTGAAGAAGCGGGCAGCAACATTCAACCATAAGGTAGTTGAATCAGAGTACTTGGACAATCCACCTTTGGATCAAGTTAAACAATATGCCACGAAACGTGGTTTGGTTGTTTTACCCCAATCTGAACATCAAGAATTGAGTGATCGGGCCAACATCTCTTTGGAAGATCGAGTAGCCCAATCAAACTATAAATTATTGGATAATGCTGACTATGACCAATTATTGCTTAGAGCCAACAAGCCATCCATCGACCAGATTAGGAAGAATGCCATGTTTAACGGTTTGACCGTTGTTCCAATTGAAGAATTTGAATCAATGAAAGCAATATCTGAACAAGATATTAGTGACAGAGCAGCAATGGAGGGGTTGGTCACTATTCCTAAAGATAAATATGATGAATTGGTCAAGAAATCCAATCCTTCTGGTACAGAATTGTCATTATTGGCAAGCGCCCTTGGAATGCTGTTAATCTCTTCTTCCGAACACAAATCCCTTCAACATGAGTCTCTGAGAACCTTAGAGGACAAGGCAAAGGATAATGGAAAGATTGTTTTGGACGAAAAGGATTATTTCGAGTTGCTTGAAGAGAACAAGTCCCTTCATACCAGTGCTGACTTGCAAAATAAGGAGCTGGTCGAAAAGCTTAGATCGAAATTGGAAGCTGCAGGATTTGCTTTAGTGTCTCAAGAGGACTTTGAAGAATTAAAAGCTCAAGCTCGTCTCAGCAGAAGATTGTCGGAAGCTTCTGAAAACTTTGCTGATGCAGAGGAGTCATTTATCTTAGATAAAGAGGAATTATCTATAAGTGCTTCCAAGTTAGGGTTAGTTGTTGTTCCTGAAACAGAATATATGGAGTTGAGAAGAAATGATGAATCAAAACTTCATGAGTTTGCAAAGGCTTCTGCACTTGCTGTAATTCCTGAAGCACAAGTTTTGAAAATGAAGCAATCATTAGCAGAGAAGGATTCAGAAATCTACAAATTGAATCAATCTAAGCCTGAGTTCAGTAAGGAGTATATCATTGAAAATCTGGGTGATTATGGCTTGGTCTTATTGGAGAAAGAAGAATTCCAGGAATTGAAGGCTCTATCTTTGATAGGTAAGAATCCACCATCTGCAGTTTACAGTGAAAAAGAAATTAAAGAAAGAGCTGCCGATTTTGGATTGACTGTGTTATCAAATGATCAACTAGCAAAGTTTGAAGATTTATCTCATATGGTTAAAGATAAAGATGAATTTGCTAATGTCGGACGGAATCTCGGATTACTCTGTATTCCATCTACTGAATTTATCACTACCACAGTATCTCCAACTCCTGATATCCAAAATGTCAAAGTTATTCCAAACAGTTACTATCAACAATTACTTAAATTCAAGAGTTTATCGATTGAAAGAGTTTCTGATGATGTGTTCAAAAAGTATGCAGAAAATCGTGGTTTTAAACATAAAGATGATATAATCACTCCTGTTTTACCTGGATCAGCCACGTTCAATGATTTTCCAAATAGAACTCCACCTGATCGTATCAGTGAATCAGGACTGATCACCAAGTTTACCCCACCTGCCTCAAGATTAAGAGGTACACCACATTCAGGGACTTCTTCATATTCTAGAGCAGGTATGACTGCCTCTAATTCAGTTAGATCTAACTTATCTCATCACTCCAAGGTTAACAGTTTGAACGAATCGCTTCATACCACAGGAGTATTTTCCATGGCCACCAACGTGTCTATGACCGATAGGTCCATGATTCCTGCCATTACCCAAGTGGTTATTGGAGAATATTTATTTAAATATTACCGTCGGTTAGGTCCGTTCAGTTCCATTACTGAAAATCGTCATGAAAGATACTTCTGGGTCCATCCTTACACTTTGACACTTTATTGGTCTGAATCCAATCCAGTGTTATCGAATCCCTCAAGTGTGAGAACTAGAGCTGCTGCTATTGTGAGTGTAGAGAGTGTCGATGACAATAACCCATTACCTACTGGGTTATATCACAAGAGTATTATTGTGCATTCTCAAGATAGAAGTATCAAGATAACATGTGCTACAAGACAACGTCATAATATCTGGTATAATGCATTACGTTACCTCATCAACAGAAATGTTGATGACTTGACTTTTGATACTGAAAATGATAACCCCGATGATTCCAAGTTGAGTGGTGAAGATTCTCCAAATAACGAGCCATTATTTGATACAGCAGAGCGTCATGCCTATCCCAGACAAAGGGTGAGTTCTGTTCCATCTAAGTTAACTAAACCTCCTTCGATGAATAAGATTAGTAGGTTTAGCTCACTTAGGAGATGATTTTTTATATAAACATAGTTTCTGCTGAATGTGGTGAACTATAACATAGTTTTATTTAATGAATGTGATTACAAAAATATTGTTATTATTGAGCCAGATTTAATTGTAGATTAAATTTAATACCGATGCAGTTAATAATATACATGTTTATATGAAGATGCTAATAATCGAAGAGATTATTTCCGCAAACGGAAGTTATAATTAATCAAAATGACACATATTAAGGAGAGGATAGTAATCACAAATGTCAATTTGAAAATCGAACTATAGCAGTTTTTACCAAGTAAACACACCAAGTCTTTAGTGGAAGTTTCGAGGGAATTTAAAGGCAGTGAATTGGAGTCGTAAATTTTTCCAAACAAACCTGTGAAGTAAAAACTTGGCACGATTGGTGCAAGGGCCAAAACACCCCAATTTGATGAGAAATTTTCCATACCAAAGAAATCACCAACAAGAATGGGCATAATACAGAAGGTAAACCCATAGAAGAATCCAGTTAGAAGAGAATCTAAAGATAATTCTGTTTTGTTGGTAATCTGGAGGCCCATAATCTGGGTGAGCATTAAGCCCATAGTTGGTAGAAACAAAAGCCATGATCTGGATTGTTTGAAGGACTGAGTGATTATATCACCCAATATACCTGCCATAATTCTTCCAACGCAGTTTGCGATAGATAATAAGCCCACTTGAAGTTGTTGGCTCTTTTGGATCAATTCGTCGACCTCCGAGGTGAAAATCGCTGCTGGATCGAGATTATTTTGTATTCCTTCATAACTTATCAATGCTTTAACCATATAACCAACCGAATAGATGTACATTTGGCCCAATGATGCCAAGGATCCGGTGACAATGAACAAAAGCCAGAACTTGTGGTTTTTGATCAAGTTCAACCCCGAGATCTCGGTAGAAGAGCGTTCGATTTGTTTATAAGCTGGGGAAATTGCGTTTGAAGGATGAGGCGAGGGCTCTGGGGTTTTAAGAAGGTCCATTTCTATGGATTCGGGGGCATGAAGTTTTGGAACCGATTTTCGATTTTGTTGAGTCCAGTCACAAGCGATTATACTGGGGGCACAAATTCCAAATATAGTCATTGCAGAATATGCAAGAAGACCCAAAAAGCCCGAGGTGTCACCGGGGTAAAAGATTGATGCCAACACCGAATAAAACATGGCACTAAGACCATATAATGCTAAGGGCAACGAGGTGGCTACACCACGAATGCTGGGAAAATTGACAGCACAACATTTCAAACATGCAGAGTTGATAAAGGTGGATCCAGATCCAATCGCAAGTAACAACGATGCTGAAACCTTGACGCTACTAAACAGAGAGTCATATTGACTTTTCATCCCCAAATAACCAAGGATGATTTGAGTGCCACCAATCATCAACGCCACGGTATAGCCGGTCTTGTCGACCACAGCACCGGCTATGGGACCTGTGACAGCCACACCTAGAGTACCTAATAGGGCAATAGTAGAAGAATCAGTGACGGAGTAATTCAATCTTTGGGCGAATTGGGGGCTATAGGACGAATATAGATACAAGGTACCACAGATCAACCCTAGAAACGTGGATGACAAGAGCACAAATGCTTTATGGACGGTGGGGGAGATGCCTAGTCTGGATGGCATGTTTGATGATTTGAATAAATATAAATAAATTTGGAGTTATCTGGATAACTAAACAGGAAACAGATGTAAACGGGAAAAAGAAAAACTCCGAAACCGATCTCGACGACAGAGGAGCATGTAATTATAGGTGATTCGAAGATTGACACCGAAATCAGGCACACAATTGACAAGAATGGATTAAACAGTGATGGTATTCAAGGTGAGTCGAACAAACTTTTCATCCATACCTACAAGCACCACTACCATAACCAAGAAATTCCTCACCATTTATATACCCAGAAAAATGAAAACAACACGCAAACAAAAAAGCTGGGGCTGGCAGTTACAGGGAAAAATAAAACTATTTAGCCAAACCCGGTGATCAGGTCCTGATTGCGACAGGTACTTTACCATCACGGCTTAGCGGTGGTTGGTCTGCCTACAAACTCCCGCCGTGCAAGAGCCTAGCACGACATAGAAGATCGGAGCTAATGGGTTACTGGAATTCGCGTCGATAAAAATCCGGCCCAAAACCACGGAACTCGACGATCTTGTAATTCATAATCCTAATAACCCAGTAGTCCAATAATTCTATAACCAAATAACCCATTTTATAAAATAATCTAAAATCCCTGAGGATTCGGTAATATCCAATAGCATCATTTCTTTGATAACAGAGTATCCTTTGATAACAGAGTAATATATACGCCAACTTTACAAAAAAAAAAACAACCCCAAACACTGATCCAAGAATTGGGAAGAATTGCGTGCTTAGTCAAAAGAACACCTTCTTGGTTTAGTTCACCAGCTTTATCTTAGATCCAAGGTATCTTGGCAATGGAAATAACCCGGTGTGGTAGTTGTAAATACTTATTTCCGAGACTGGTCCGGGGAATGAACCGAGTTATCACGACTGTATGCAGGCTGCATCTGGGGAGGAGGGGCTCTCATTCCTATCAGTAGATGAAACTAGGTGAATAAGTAGGTCAAAAGCTATCATGTTATCCAAAGAAAAGATCGACCATTTGATCCTCAATTACTTCATCCAAGAGGGCTACGAAGATGCTGCCATCAGCTTTGCCAAAGAGATCGACGTGGATCTTTATCTGAGTCCTCCTATCAACGATAAACTAAAGCAATTTGGGTTTGACAAGATCGGAGGTCTGGATGAGGAGTTTTCCTCAATGGTAGAAAACTACTTTGAAGCCAAATCACAAGTGGCTCCCCATCGGCGGGCGGTTGTGCGTGAAAACTCCAAGTTGGTGTCTGGATACCCCAGCATCAAACAAAGAAAAGAGATCAAACTATTAATATTGAAGGGAAGAATCACCGAGGCCATCAAGAAAATAAGTGAAAACTTTCCAACAATCTTGGACTCAAATAATTTACTTCACTTCAAATTGTTACGATTGAATTTGATTGAAATGATTCGGAATCATAAAATCTCCAATACCTCCAATGATGAACGCAAGTTTCTTGATGAAATACTTACCTTTGTGCGAGAAAACTTGATCAACAAAGTGTCAAATTCTTTTAAGTTGTTGAAGGAATTGGAAATTACCATGAGTTTGTTATGTTTTAACTTTGACCCTTCCATAAAGAATATCGAAGACCAAAAGGATTTACCCGAACAATTGAGGAGTTTGTTCAGTTTATCATTGAGAAACCAATGCTATAGGTTGGTGAATAAAGAGATCCTCAACCTTTATGAACGCACCGACCTTGAATCAACTCAATTGTACAAGGGCCCCAAATTTGTGGAGTTCGATCTATCAAAAACCCATCACTACTATGATAGCGACGACGAAGATTACGATATGAAGGATGAGCCCGATTGCGACTATAATATGAATAACGATAAGAGTATTAACCAATTGATCTCTTCTGGTAATGATTCCGAAGAAACTAACAAGGTCGACCCAATAGAGTACGAGTTAAACAGATTGCAAACACTATCACTAGAATCCAAATTAGAGCGCGTAATCAAGCTTTGGACTATCACTGAACAAAGACTAGTGGATTTGAATTTGATCAAGACAAAGAGATACTTGATGGATGAAAAATCATTATAATCTGTATTAATCTTTTACATTCGCTTAACCAAACAGATTTCCGTTGTATTTTTTTTTTTATTGCTAGGTCACAATTATACAATCTATCACATTGCCAGTTTCAATGTGGCATTTCACTAAGTATTGAGCGTCCAACTTGGTAGATACCTCTTCGTTTCTGTTATTAAAGATCAAAACATTTTCCTTTTTTATTCCTTTGGGAAAATAATCGGTATATATATTTGATCCACTCATTAAAGTTGCAATCTTATCTCTCAAATGTTCAACGGTAGATCCATACTCGGGATCATCATTCATTTCAAAATCTTCGGGACTAAATTCAAAATGATACCTAATAAATTTCTTCATCTTGAATATCTCAGTGCCTAAATTATTCATCTTGTTCCATGCTGGCAAATTGAATTTGGATGTTCTCTTCAACGCGTAGTATTGTTGTAATTTTGCAAGATCTACTTGTTTAATTATATTGACTCGTGTATAAATATGGGCACAATGTATAGGAACTTCAGTAAAGATGTCCTTAGCATGGTACTCCCAGATGTTGAGGTGGATACCTGTCCAGTATATCAATTCATATCCTAATACCAACGTGACTGCCACGATTAATACCTCCGAAATGAGTCGACTGACCGGTGTAAGAATGAGATTGGATGTATATGCACTGGAGGATAATATTCTAGTCAATTCCTTGTCAAGCCGGACAATAAAATCCACAATGTACATGTTTGTAGTGACCTTCTGAGCTAGTTATTTGAAGAAATTTCAAAGTCCCTGTTCGGACTTTACCATTGCGTACTGCACGCAGTCCGTATAAGAGTTCAAGGTTTATACGAGGAACCTATACGAGCCCGAAGAACTTGGTACCATCTTAAGCAAGGTTAGGTTAAGCTAGAAGGTTGAAAAGGATTGGATATCTTAGTGGATATTTCGGTGTTTGGGTTGTAATTTTGTTTCAGTTTTGTAAAAATTATATAATTTTGACTATATTTTGTATATTTTTTTTGTTAAACTAATTAACTCTTTTTAACCAGGGTTAAATTCAGTATTTGAAAAAATATCTCAATTCTACTTTGGTTACAGGAAAGCAAATCCGTTGCTTCTCCAAGGACTCTTAAATTCTAAATCGCTGAATTTTAAATTTTTGATGAAAAAGGAAATTAAATACGCTTTGATCTTTTAAACCTCAGTGGCCTAAAACACTAAACTTACTAGGCCCTGTATTAATCTCGATAAATAAATAGACTTGAATACAGCGTTCTCTCTAGCTTATTCAGAATATGAGACTCTAACTAAATCACCAAACCCTTATCCTTATTTTGGATTTTTCTATTGGGGGTGACTAAAAATTTCAAAAAATTGCCAAAAATTAAGGCAACTTGTCCGAGCGGTTAAGGAGAAAGACTTGAAATCTTTTGGGCTATGCCCGCGCAGGTTCGAGTCCTGCAGTTGTCGTTTTTTTTGTGGGTGCTAAATCTTGATGAACAACCTTTGAAGGATGTCCAAGTGTTCTGTCTTCTATAAATCTACCTTTACTCCTTACGGAAACCCTACCTACGTGTCTTTAGGCCTTTAGTTCCATATAGAGCAATTATAAAATTACTTCATAAATTTGTTTTTGACGAGATCAGATGACGGATCTTTGGTTGCGTGGTCGTCGTCAACATAAAAGACATACGCCTCGCTTAGAGTAGACAACCACAGTTTCAACTCCCCAATTAGTTACCTCCCGTCCGGCCTGCATCACATAACCAGTAACTATTGGTCAAATTCTGCCTGCAGTAAAAGTTTCTTGTACCGGAATACGGAATAACTTTGATATCACTGGAATTTCACATCCATCAATATCTACATTTCGCATACAAAAGGTTCATAGGGTTTATCATGGTTGATATTGACCATATTATCAAGTACAAGGGGTTTGAGCACGTGTTTTACTACATGGGACCATGGGTCTATTGGTTACTAGTAGTCTACTTGTGTCTTCCGCTTCTTGCTTATAAGATATTCCCATTTTTCACTACCAAAGGAACCATTTCTGGTAACAAAAAGACCATATCCATATTTGTGATGGGAGATATAGGCCATTCACCTAGGATGTGCTACCATGCCCGATCATTCTCCAAACTTGATTACTTTGTCAACTTGACAGGATATATTGAAACACAACCTCCAGTCGATCTACTTGACGATGTAAATATAGAGATTCATGATATTAAACCAATCAAAAATGAAAACGATTTACCTTATTTGGTCTTTGCGGTCCAAAAGGTATTGCTACAAGTCTATCAACTTTTCCAGTTATGTCTTGAGTTCCGGGGTTCCGATTATTTTATGATCCAAAACCCTCCATCGATTCCAATTCTTCTTGTTCTTATAATCGTCATCAAATTTTTCAGCACTAATACCAAGTTGATTATCGACTGGCACAATTTGAATTACACAATTTTGAATCTTAGATACAAGAATTTGAACCATCCTTTGGTGAAAATCGTAAAAATGTACGAGAGAGTATTTGGAAAATTTGCCCATTTGAATATAACGGTCACAAACCAAATGAAAGAGTTTTTGGTGAAAGACTTTAATTTCAAACTGTCTAAAATTATAACTCTTCATGACAGACCTGCCGAACAATTCGAACCCCTTGAAGAAATGAACATTACCAGAAATGAAGTATTAAGAAATCACGAAATCTTTTCAGGTATTGACAATATTTATGACTACAAGTTGTTGGTAACAGCTACTTCTTTCACTCCAGATGAAGATTTTAATATTTTGTTGGATGCCTTGAAGAAATACGACGGAAATGACGAATTACCACCGGTTCTCTTAATCGTCACTGGGAAGGGACCTTTGAAACAGGATTTCATAGATAAAGCGAAGCATCTTCAATTTACCAAAAAAATCATAATAAGGACTGGTTGGTTATCTTCGGAAGATTATCCAATAATTTTATCTACTGGTGATCTTGCAGTTTCTTTACACACTTCTTCTAGTGGGATTGATTTACCCATGAAGATAGTCGATTTCTTTGGTTGTGGTGTTCCTGTTGTGTCTTTAAATTTCCCCGCGATTGGAGAATTGGTTAAACACAATGTAAATGGGTTAATTGCTGAAACTAAAGATGATAGTATTGATCAATCACAGGAAATATACAGGTTGATCTCAGAATCCTTTTCCAATCCCGAATTATTAAACCAGATTAAAAAAGGTGCTCTAGCAGAGAGCAAAAGAAGATGGGATACTAACTGGAATTCAGTTATGTCCAAAAGGTTCGAATACCAGAACAAAAATTCCAGAAGGTAGTTACCGGTAATTGTTAAACCCTTCCAATATTCGGATGAGGGTTCTTCAAGTGCTTTAGGCATGACTGAGAACTACCTTGCTAAGGTACAATAAATGTACTATAATACATAGAAATTAACAATAGGTCTATTTAAGAGAGAGTAACACATTTTTTATCAAATTCAACAGCTCCTCAGTGTTTTCATTTCTGATCTTCTTAGGTTCAAGGTTGTCTTGGGTCCAAAACTGATATCCGTCCATTTCATACGAGTCAAGTAAATCATGTTCAGGAATAATGTCCCAATCACCATAACATCTAAGGACCTGTTTAGTCACATAAGTCCAACATTTTGCAACTTCAGTACTATTGTAGCCGCCACCGCCTAGCACCATCACTGGGATGTTTTGAAGCGAGTTTATGATACTTTCAATAGCTTGAGAAAATCCTTTAATGGTCAAGTTCCATTCCCTATGTGTATCTGTTCCTAGTCCGTCACACCCAGCTTGTATGACCACTACTCCAGGATCGAAATTTGATATAAGCGGAAGAATTATTCGTTCAACCACATACATCAAGTTTTCATCATTTAAACCTCGTTCCAATGGTATGTTATAATTATTGAGTTTCGAACTCTCCAATGACCCAGTCCCAGGATAGAAACCTACATCAAATCTATGGATAGAACAAGTCAGAACCTTTTTGGAAAATTCATAGGCATTACTCACACCATCTCCGTGATGCAAATCCAAATCAACGTAGAACACCTTACCAAAAGACTTTCGTAGTACCAGTATTCCTAAAATAACATCATTCACATAGCAAAACCCAGCAGCCTTTCGTTTGGAGCAATGGTGCCTGCCTCCATACCAATTAATCACCACATTCTGATGGGAGGTAGATTTCTTCTCTACAAGAGTTTTGGCACACGCAATAGAACTGGAGGCCACCAACTTCACGTAGTCTGCCATATGTGGAAACGGAAAGCAATCATGCAGAAGACCATACTTTTCGTCTTCGTCTTGCTGTTTTCGTTCATCATCTGATGCTTCATCATCATCCAGATTATCGTAAGTTTCGCCTAAATACGGATACAACAGCTTGGTATTATCCTCATGATTTTCGATAGTTCCATCAAGTCCTGGTCTACTACGAAGCAAACAATTGACGAAATCTTTATCATGGTACGCTTCCAAATCGCGTCTATTTAATATTGGGATGTCAATTATTCCATGACATAGTTTATTGAGCTCATAAGCGTTCATTAGGGTCTGAACGAGCGATTGCCTGCCAGGATTTGATGGGAGCAAGTCTGCGACTTTAGAGTACGAGCCGTCCGTGAGCCATACTCTTCTCAAGACGTGGTCCTGGTCATTTTCCATGTTTATAAAGTAAATCAAGGTCGCGATGTTATTTTTTGTTAGCCGCACTAATGTCAAAACTTTTCAAATGGGGTACAATCATAGTATTCAAAAGGCGGTGCCAATCTTTGATTCCTTCTAATGTCAATTTTCGAAGTTCATCTTCCTCTTGCATATTGTTGATGGCCTCATGGTACGCGATAGTTTTTCCAATATGTATAACAAGAAGCGAACACCGATTGAAGTTTCCTTGTTGTGCGAGCAAGGTAAGATAGTTGTTAAAAACAGATATATCGTCTTCATGGGGACCCCCTTGCTTCAAAGATGCTTCAATCCACTTATTAATACTATAAATTATTTTTGCATATGAAGTCAAACCATTGAAAAATGGAGGGGTCTCGTTTCGTTTAAGTTGTTCATTCAACCATTCTGATGTGACGGTATCGACCTTTGGCCTGAGTTCTTCTCGTTTTGCCGTAATTTTGTCTTTTAAAGGAACCAAGTCAAACTTCTTAATCTTTTTTTTGTACTCAATATCCTTCAAAACATCTTGTCTAACTGAAGAAGGGAGTTCATTCAATATAGTAGTAGAATATGATTGTGAATGTTCAAATGAGTTTTCTCTTTTTACAGGCAGTACTGATTCTATTTTTTGTCGTTTTGAAGGTGATTTACTTGGTGATCTTGTAGGTGATTCTACTACCCTGACGTATTTTGGAGCTGCACCGATTTGCGATGGTATGAGTTGCTGCAAAAAAGCCTTTCCCAACTTCGAACCATTGATTGGCTTTTTCTTAGGCGAACTACCTCGAGGTTTTAAATCACGACGTTCTAACTCTAAACGTAATTCTCGTCTGATATTTATTGGGAGTGAGTTGAAAACTTCCCAGTCAATATGGACATCCTCCTGTAACTGAAATGTTTCTTTGGTTAAAGTGTTTTTGCGAAAAGTGTCTGGTTTCATTGGAGATACTTTTGAAAAATTTAATTTAGTTTGTCTGTTCTTCTTGACGTTTTCTACATCTTGAAGTTTCGTTATAGTAAGAGATACACCTCTTAATTCTTGCACAGGAATATTGATCATTCGGTATAATGACTTTGCTTCGGAGCCTATTATCCCCCAATCATTTGTTGGTACGCCTAATCTCGAAGATTTGTTGACAAATTCACATATTCCCATACCAAGATATTTTTCTGGATTAATAGGTGCACCTGGAGCTCTTTTTGCCAATTTTAGAGTAAGATTCGAACCACAAATTCCAAGGTTGATCAAACGATTATAGAGTTCTTTTGATAATCGCATAAGGAAATTTTCTAGCTGTTCCACAGTATCAAATCTAATCCCAAAGTTCACATCAACAGATATAGACTTTCTTCCTAACATCGATTCAGGATTTGACGTATCTATTGAAATATTGGTGTCATCAATCCCTCTAGCATATTCAAACAATTTTTTGCCAGTCTTATTTCCAAAAATACTGATAAGTTGACTCTTTTCGAAACCTAGTAAATCTGCTATTACAGGTTGTTCAATTTCTGAATTATTTAGCTCTGCCACCAATTTTCCTTTGATACTACGACCTATACCCGGTAAATCTTGAACCGGTATGGTCATTATAAATTTTTGAATGTTTTCATGTAGGAAAAATTGATTGTTAGGCTTTGCTTTTCTTAAAGCGAGCTTGGCCAATAGAACATTACTCGATGCTCCTATACTGACAGGACACCTGGTCAAATTATATATATCCTTTCGAATCTTGTTGCAAAGATCTTCCACCGTTTGATCCAAGTTTCTACTAGGGTCCAAGCAATAACTTGAGACATCAACCAAAACTTCATCAATCAGAACCGGAAAAATACTATCGAATGTATCGAATGATAGTAAATAGTTGTAGAACTCATTCGAATATTTTTCATAGGAATCAAAGTCGTATGCTAGAACCTTTAAGTGAGGACACAATTCTTTAGCTCTACCAAGCCACATTCCATTTTTCACACCATATTTCCTAGCCACATAATTACAACTGGCAACATCTGAAGTTTTTCCTCCATGGGTAACTGTCACCGGATCCAAATCAATGTTTATGTCAGGGTAATTTAAGCAAGATGCAGTAGCGAAGAAACAATCAAAATCAATGTGAAGAATAATCTTACTATCACCAGAATTATTGCTGAATTTCTTTTCATTTACAATTTTTTTCAAGAATTTAAGACGGAGATCTGCTTTCCAAGTGCTTAAGTGGTGTAGCCTTGAATTTGCAAAGAAATGAGATAGAAAATCGGGGTTTTTCGCATCCATTATATTTGCACCAACTACAGATTGACCTTGAGGGAGTGTCTTCATTAGCTCCTCCTCATCGCTAGGTTTACTAATATCATCTTCAACACCCTCTGATTGGGTTAACAAGGGAAGTTCATCATCCAGACTTTCTGGTTCATTATTATATACTCCGGTGACCTTTTCTTGCAAATCGAGTTTTCTCTGTCCATATTCAGTATCTTGAATTAATCTATAATCTCTCCAATTAAGTAATTCTTTTTTAAAGACCGAATCTACTATCCACTTTGCTTTTACTACCTTATAATTTCTGAATTCTATTACTTTGCGTGGGGTCAACCTATCACAGATAATATGAGTCGCTGAACTTTTGTTGGATAAAAAACTGATAAACTTACCACCATATGTGATGACGAGACGATGAATTTCGCTTATGGATGGATTGGTATGGCCGTTAACAAATACTACACAACCTTCAAATATAGGTGTGATGGTCACATCTGAGCCCCGTCTATTTTTATGCCAACGAACATACTCTTCATCAGCTCTTTGCTGCTTAATTTGCTTATGATGAAAATAAGTGGCGTAGTCGCCAAACTTATGGACTTCACCAATGGCATCATCGTCTGTCAGATGGTCGAGCTCGGAATTCTCTCTGTTCTGTCGATCTAACTCCTCTGTCGGAGATCCCGCACCCATGTTTAACAAGACTTCATCTAAACCATCATCAAATGGGTCAGAACTGAGCTGCTGTGTGATCCGGACATCAATAGGAGTGGAACTGTCCCTTGGTGTAGAACTTTCATTTGGATGGGTTATTTGGCTAACGTCATTAGCATCTTCCAGGGCCCGTTGAACACTGTGGACATGTGATATAAACAGAGATTGGTCCAAAGACCTTAAAAATGATCTGTAGGCAGTGGAGTTTTCTTCACCATCTTTGATTAAAGCTCCGTCATCTACATTCATCAATCATTAGTTGCCTCTTGGGACTCCTGGAAATGCAATTTGGGACCGTTTGCCTTCCATATGTAATTATGGTCGTGTATTTTACCAAACCATGATTCCAGTGGACTCGATACCGATCAAAACATTATTTGGAAGTTGTAGGAGCAATCACAAATCAATCAAGATGGTACGTGTGAATAGGAACATAAGTTGGAGCGAACAGTAACATACGATTCCTTACCTATGTGTTTAGCGGTTACTTCTGGTTTATATGAGTCATTATAATCGTGTGCTTCCAAAATTGGAAACACGGTTAACTTTAACAATAAAAAAATCAACTACTGAAAACACTCGCTTATAGCGGTGAATCTAGTTTTTTTTCGTCAACTTTATTCTTTCCAATGTCAACTACTAACCTGAAGGCCGAAAAATTATCTGAAAAGCAAATTGCCGAATTCAAAGAAGCATTCTCTTTGTTCGACAAGGACAGCGATGGAAAGATCACCACCAAGGAATTGGGTACTGTCATGAGATCGTTGGGTCAAAATCCTTCGGAAAGTGAACTCACTGACATGATCAACGAAGTCGATGTCAACAGTGATGGATCCATTGATTTCCCTGAATTTTTGACCATGATGGCCAGAAAGATGAAGGATACTGATTCCGAAGCTGAAATCGCTGAAGCATTCAAAGTGTTCGACAGAAATGGTGATGGTAAGATCAGTGCTGCCGAGTTGAGACATGTTTTGACTTCCATTGGTGAAAAGTTATCTGATGCTGACGTGGATCAAATGATCAAAGAAGCTGATACTAACAACGATGGTGAAATTGATATCCAAGAGTTCACCCAATTGTTGGCTGCTAAGTAAATTTGGTTCTTCCCAATATTCATAACTCCTCACTCCTATCTTTTGAAGTGTTTTACATACTTTTGTTCGATTTTTATGATTATTTCAAACACGGGTTCCTTTTATAGCTAATTTAATGATACCTTAACCTGAAATTTATGATCTGTAAGCACTTTCTAGGTACTAAAAATTTCCCACTTCACTCGGTAGGTCTAGATCTACTTGTATCTAGTTTGAGACAAAAGCCGAATTGTGTTTGTGAGAACTCTAATGTCAGGGTCAAACAAACCAAAACGACCCACCCCGGTACAAGACGACCAACCAGATACGAATGTTTCGAGCACACGAGATGAAGCTCGTTCATACAATCGTAAATATCACTACAGATCCAAACGAAGAGGAAGATCAGAACAACATTATGACCAAAGCAGTACAATCAACCAGAGAGAAACACAACCTGTACAATCTGACAAAGAAGAGTCATTAGAGAAACTAAATGCACGGAAAGGAAGGTTCCTGACCAATACAAGACGGGGAAAGTCACAGTATGGATTCATCAGTCGAGGAAATGACTCGTTGCTACAGAAAGACCCTGGTGAAAGAAACAAGTTTTTTAATGATATTCTTGGACAATTCATAACTTATTGTGAGTCTAACAGCCTATCGGATCTCAGTTGCAATATTGATAACTTTATCGAAGCAGAAGACTTGAAAACGGCAAAAGCACAAGTAGTTGAGGAACCGGGAGAGTTGGATACTATTCTTACATCTTTAAGAAAACTCAGAGAAGCTCTACTTCGGGCTCCAAAGGACAATTTCACCAAGAAGGTGTACTTGTTTTCAATACGGATATCGGCATCAATTGGCCACTATCAGACGTATGTGCCCAGCATAATGTATTTGTTAGGACTGCAATTGCTAACCAAGGAAGAGACCAAGGAAGTGGCTACACTTCTCATCCTACATTTGTCACATTTTAATCGAGATAATACTAGAGCAATTCGGTACTACTTCGAATACTATCCAGATCCCCAGGTGTATCTGATCTTGCAAAGCTGGATACATCAGGACTACATCTCTTGGATCCAAGCTTACAATAGAGAAATCGACAATGCCAAATCCAGATTGATGAGATATGGCCTTCCTATAATTCTACAATCTCTCATCTCAAGCATGAGTGCATCCTTCTTCACGTTTGACTTAAACCAATTCGAAAATATCCTTCCTGGTGGTATCACTTGGACTGCATTTGTGCATCAGTACCAAGTGAATTGGAAGGTGAAAGATTCGACCATAATTATTCGAGAAAGAAAACTACGTAGCTAATAGGCTTATAGCAGTCTATGATCATTCACGTAATGCCACTGGATTTTTGTAGCAGCTTGAGGATAGGATTAGGTAGTTTTGTTAAGATTGGCCTAGTGTTTTATGGTACGCCTACGTAGGCCGCACCATATTAGTGAGCACCGAATTAATTCAGTTGAACTTAAACAGCCAGCTTGATTCTACAGCACCAAAGTTGACACCTACTTGTGCGGCACTGTACCAATCCATCCAATACTGTGAAAGACGTATATAGTTCGGTCCCTATCATGGAAAGACTACCAGAGCTTATCAAAATCGACGATGTTATATCGGGCAAGATCAGTCATGACTTGATATACAGCGAGTTGGACCGTTTGAAGCTTGAAATCAACATCCTACGTAACGACATGGCCCAGTTCGTCAAGGCTCTAGCTACAATACCTCCCAACCAAAACCAACAAGAGTATTATACGGTGGTGGTCCTGAGACTCAAGACGGTTCAAAGTAGTATCAGAGACTATTGTGCTCAATACAACAAGCTATTGCCGATAATTAACCTAGCCCAGATTAAATTGGGTCACGAAGTCGATATTGTACAAAATAATATACAGCCAGCACCTAGTCCGGTGAAAGGAAATGATATCAAAACCAAAAGAAGTAACTCCTATACTAAGACAAATCAAACAGGCTTGAAACCAGGAATTAAACCCAAGTAGTTTGAGAGAAAAAAAGTATAATGATTTAACGAATCACTAATTGCATTTATCAGGAAATCGATATATAATATAATACATGTACTATAAATAATTCTTCTTAGCCTACTTTCGTTGATGGGATTTCGTCAATAAGATGGAAGTGTGCTTTAGAGGCAAGAAGTGCACCATCAATCATGCTCACTAGCTTCTAGTACACCACGAGCTGCACCATGCACTATTCAGCTATTGGCCAATATGAACCTCAAATGGACTCAACAACCACCCAGCATCAGTATCTACATTGAGCAATCAAACTTACCCCGTAGGATGTGTTCATGAATTGGAATATGAAATCTGGGGTTACCCTGAACTGACTCATATTTTTCGATGTGTTATATAATGTCCGACATATATCGCATTCATGAGATAAATAATTTGTTCAAGATCATTTTCCAACTATAATACAAAATGTCTTTAGCTTTAAGAGAGACCTTTGAAAGGTGCAAAAAGGAGGGCCGTAATGCCTTGGTCAATTTTATCACTGCTGGTTATCCTACTATTGAAGACACCCTTCCGATTTTGGAAGGAATGCAAAAAGGTGGTGTGGATATCATCGAGTTAGGTATTCCATTTTCTGACCCAATTGCCGATGGTCCCACCATTCAAGTTGCTAATAATGTTGCCTTGGAAAACGGGATTACCGTGCATAAATGTTTGGACTTGGTTGCACAAGCGAGAGCTAAAGGTATCACTGTTCCTATCATCTTGATGGGTTACTATAATCCAATCATGAAATATGGTGAAGAAAAAATGATTGAAGATTCAGCCAAGGCTGGAGCCAACGGTTTCATTGTGGTGGATTTACCACCTGAAGTGGCTGTCAAATTTAGAGCCACCTGCGCCAAATATGGTTTGTCGTATGTTCCCTTGGTGGCACCTGCAACTACTGACGAAAGATTAGAGGTTTTGGGTAAAATTGCCGATTCTTTCATCTATGTCGTTTCTAGGATGGGAACTACTGGTGCTTTGAGTACTATTGCGACTGGTATATCCGAGTTGTGTGCTAGAGTTCGTAAATTTGCCCCCAATACTCCTTTAGCTGTTGGATTCGGTGTTTCAACCAGAGAGCATTTTTTGACCGTGGGTCAAGCAGCTGATGGTGTTGTAATCGGATCGAAAATTATCACCATTATTGGTGAATCAAAGTCAGGTGAACGTGGTGAAACGGCTTACAAATACGTTAAATCCATCTTAGGTGAAGACTATAACGGTCAACCACCACAAAAATTCTTGAAATCTGAGCCTTCTACCAATGCTAATTCCTCCAAACCCGTTTTAGAAGAATACCACAAGTACAGTCCAAATTTCGGAGAATTTGGTGGCCAATACGTGCCTGAAGCATTGCATGCTTGTTTAGCAGAATTAGAAGCAGGGTTTGAAAGCGCTGTTGCCGATGAAGGTTTCTGGAAGGAGTTCAGATCTTTGTATTCCTACATCGGTAGACCTTCTTCCTTCCACAAGGCCGACAGATTGACTGAACACGCTGGAGGTGCTCAAATCTGGTTGAAGAGAGAAGATTTAAACCATACTGGGTCGCACAAAATTAACAATGCTTTGGCCCAAGTGTTGATTGCCAAAAGATTAGGGAAAAAGAAGATTATCGCCGAAACTGGTGCCGGTCAGCATGGTGTGGCTACTGCTACTGCCTGTGCCAAATTTGGTATGGAATGTACGGTCTTCATGGGCGCTGAAGATGTTAGACGTCAAGCTTTGAATGTATTCAGAATGAGAATCTTAGGAGCCAAAGTTGTTGCTGTTACAAACGGTACCCAAACTTTAAGAGATGCCACTTCGGAAGCTTTTAGATTTTGGGTGTCTAATTTAGATTCAACTCATTATGTAGTTGGCTCTGCAATTGGACCTCATCCTTATCCAACTTTAGTGAGAACTTTTCAAAGTATCATTGGCCAAGAAGCCAAGGAGCAATTCAAGGAATTGAACGGTGGTAAATTACCTAATGTTATCGTTGCTTGTGTTGGTGGTGGTTCCAATTCTACTGGTTTATTTTCACCTTTCGAGCATGATACTGAAGTTAAAATGGTGGGTGTTGAAGCTGGTGGTGATGGTTTAGATACAGACCGTCATTCGGCTACGTTGACTGCTGGTATTCCAGGTGTATTCCATGGTGTTAAGACTTACGTTTTACAAGATGACGATGGTCAAGTCCACGATACGCACTCTGTTTCTGCTGGTTTAGATTATCCAGGAGTGGGTCCTGAATTAGCCTACTGGAAGAGCACTGGTCGGGCTCAATTTGTTGCTGCTACTGATGCGCAAGCCTTACAAGGGTTCAGATTATTATCCCAATTGGAAGGTATTATCCCCGCTTTAGAATCTTCTCACGCTATTTATGGTGCTCTTGAAATAGCTAAAACTTTACCTAAAGACCAACATATTATAATCAATGTTTCTGGTAGAGGTGATAAAGATGTGCAAAGTGTGGCCGAAGTTTTGCCTAAATTGGGTGAGGCTATCAACTGGGATTTGAGGTTCGAAGATGATCCTTCAAAGTGATTGTTTGTTTAGTACATACTCTAAATAGTAGTTGGCATTTTCATCATCAAGATGACTGTTGATGTCCAACCCAAGAAATTTTTGGCTCCTTGAGAATCCCCAGTTTCATCATTGTATTGTTCCCACACATAACCAGTTTTCTCCCATTTGTCAACTATATTATTGACGACATTTAATCTTAAGGTTTCGTAAGTTTTAGAGAATTTTTTCTGTAAATCCTTACCAGCAAATCCAATTGAAGATTGCTTATAATATTGCAAACTTTCAAGAATCAAATAGTTGATATTTATCCATATGGGTGATCTCCAATAATCTTCACCGGTTTTGTAGAACTCGTCATTTTTAGATAACGATCTGATTCCAAAATCAGACCATAATTCCTCTGGATCGGAAATTTGATCTATAATGTGACCAAGCTTTTCAGTATCATTGGAAGGAATCATTTTTGTCAAAAAAGGGAATAAGGAGACATAGCCTTTATGACAGAAGAAAATGTTCTGATCATCATCATCGACTGATATATCACAATATGTTTTATGTTCACTTGACCAATGCAATTCATCAATATTTTCCATAATATCCCTCTCAATCTTTTGAAATTCTTTGAAATCCTCCAATAATTCCAAAGCTTCTGCAATCAATTTCATTGATCTAGTCATCACCCCAACCCAAGACAAAAGATCAACATTCAACTCTGCCACATCTGCAGGAAGAACTCTAGGATAATCATCTAGACCACTTGCAAGACAATGTGTCAAAGTTCTTCCTCTCCATCTATAACCTTCCTTGTTGTTGCCTCTATTAAATTCCTGAATGTAACCAAACTGTGATTTACGGAAATTTTCATAATAAGATTTCAATTTAGGGTAAAATTGGACCGTGAAATTTTTCAAAAGATCGGGATTAGAAATAAGAATCAGTCCCAAGTTTTCCTTTTCCAAGTAAATTTCATCACTTAATAAGTTTTGATTACCCAAGTCAGCGTATAGACTGGTTTGTGCATTTTCTAACAAAAATGTAAATGCAAGCATTAAGGTAGGTGGGTTTACAATTTCGGGACTTTGGGTAATAAACTGCTCAGGAACCCTTGATCTCAGCTCCGGACCTAATATTTGTTCACGTGCAATCCAGCCATTGTCGTCAATTAATTCAAACCAAGACTTCATGATATCTAAGGCTAAATCCGAATCGTACTCCAAAAGTGGCAATAAATGAAACCCTTCATCCCATAAAAATCCTCTTGGGAAAAATGGTCTTGATGGCACCAAAGTGAATAATTCACGGGGTGGCTCCAAAGTCCCTTGTAAATCGTAAGATTCGAATGAATCTTCATCAAACTTAGTTTCTCTATCAATTAATTGGTCACCATAAAAGTAAGACAAACCACCCAATAATCCAGAAACAACTTCTTTAGCAAACAATTTATGCCTTTTCGATTGACTGAATGGTTTACTCAAAGGAAAGGAGTCTTCAAATTTTTTATTGAAGTGTTCAATGGCATCTTGAATTTTTAGATTGATATTTTTTGCAGTAATTTGCTCAGTCACAGGAGTCAACGTATTCTTAAATATGATATCGAATTCCGATTTTCCTTGGTAGATCTTTTGAATAAAATGTAAGTTACCTTCAAAATTGTGTAGATCTCGAATCAAGTAGGTTTGTTCTGGAGGAAAATAATCTTTTTGCTCGTATCTTTCAATCAAGTCTTGCACAGACTCTTGCAACATGGTCATAAAGATATCTTTAGCTTTCCAAACGTTATCATCTGGGACTGCTAGTGACATATGATGAGTCCTCCTACAGTCAGTAGTGGGATCCAACATTTGAGAAATGGAAGGATGCTTGTTACTAGAAGGACCATCAGTAATTTCAATTTCAAAAACACCCAATTCTTCCGAGAACCCCTGTAATTTCACTGTTCCCGTGTACCCTGTATCATCTTTAGGATGATCCAAGTGCAAATGGCCCGTTCTTTCGGATGTTCCGTCTACTTCTCGTTCACCTTCAAGACCTGAATACCACACAAATGAAATCTTGGTATCTTCGTACCCTTCGTGAGGTTTTGTTTTAACTTTTACACCCCATGAATGGCCATCTTCACTCTTCACAAAATCAATAGTAATCAAAATATGATTATCTATGTCGTCGATAACTTGGCGACCGCCAATTCTAGGGTCATAGCTTACCCAATTGGCCCTTTTCACGTTATCAACCTGTTCATATGAGTGTTTGGCCTTGCCAACACCATTGAAGTCATCGACATTGAACCACATAAGGCCCGAAAGCAAAGACCTTGGAAGTCGAGGACGGATCCCAAAATACAATCCTGATCTATAGGGTCCCCATAATAATGAATCATTTGCTAGTTGTGAGTATCGTGCATAATAGGTGTCAAGTGGAGGGTTATTATCATCGAATAGATCGAAGTATACCTGTTCTGAAGCACAAATTGTGAACAAAATTAGCCAGCCAAATACCAGCTTCCAAAGCATTATTTCTGTCTATTGAGTTTCAACGGGACTGTATCAAAATCAGTTCCATTAATTTAAAGTTGACGTTTCCTGATGTCGCGTATGATGGTTAACGGTCGGCTTAGGTGCCGGATCTATCTACAAAATTCTTTAGTGCATCCCCATCTCACAACGAAGGGGTTGATGTGGTCCCAAAAGAATGGGTTAGGAAGTAGACTTAGTTATGGGGTAGATGGCAATGGAATAACCACTGTGAGAAAGAATCCATCAAATCAACCCCTGTCTCTCGAATCATCCCTCGATTTTCCCAGGCTTCAGGATGAGTCTTTGCGTTTACGAGAGGTACGGAATTCCCAACTAGTATTGATTAAAGCCAAGAAACCCACCACTGACAATGAGTTCCAAGATGATTATGAGTCTGCAAAGTATAAAACAAAAAAGCCAAACCAGATTTCTGAAATCTTTGTGCCTTCTGATATAATGACTTCGTTATCAGTGGAATCGAGAACTCTAGAGTCTAATCTGGTATTTGACGCCACATATGGGTCCTTATTACAATTCTTCAATGTCAAATCCAAATCAGGTAGTATTATAAATAAGGCTGTTGCTTATGTCAGTGGAAGCTCGGGCACCGTATTGAACATATCATTAGTCGATGGACAAAAAATCACTATCAATAACGTATCGAACGATCAAACATCCAGTGTCTATCTTCCGGAATTCCTCGTTCCTTTTCAATTGAGATTTTCAGAGCCAATCAAACAAATCGAAGTGAGCCCTAATTTGTTTGATCTTATTTCTTCTTACATTTTGGTACGAACTAGTGAAAAGATATACCTTTTGAAGTTCTACAAAGTGGCATCATTCTCTCATGTTCTAGGAAAATCGAATTTACAACTAGATATAATGGAGGAAATACTGATCAAAGATGTTTCTGGGTATCCGTTTGTTGATATTTCATTTAATCCTTGGGACTTCTCTGAGTTTGCTGTTATAGACAATAAGGGAAATTTTTGTATATGGAAAATACCACAGAAAAGCGACTTGGCTCTCATAAAAATTCCATTCAAAATACAGTCACCAAAACTTGAGGCGATGAAAAACTCCGATGAGTTATCCAGTTGGAGAAAAATATGCTGGTCGTACAATTCGAAAACCTTGATGGTGATATCACGGTCATCTATAGTGCAATATAATTTGGGTGAAGCGTTAACTTCTGAACTACTTGTTACCTCGAATACGTGGTCTAGGATTTTGGACTATGTTAGAATTTCAGATAACTCATTTTTGCTCACCACAAAAGAATTGGTATGGTTCAATCTTAAGAATTCTTTTGAGCGGTTGGTTTCTTGGAAACATTTTCTTGACGATACCGATTCAACTTTGAAGTTAAGTGTAAGTGAATTGACTAATGGAACTTTTATATGCTTGATTTATTCCCAGATGCACCAGTTGGTGTTTGTCTACACATTTGGATGGAAGAATAGGAAACCTTGCAGTCTTCATGATCCATACTATATTAAAAGAAAGGGACTGGTTGAAGATATCCAGCAATTGGTTTTACTCGAATTAAACAGTGATCTTTACCATTCGTTAGATGAGGTGGAGGAACAGGATATTGTTGTGGAAGACGAGGAAACTTTTCAATGCCGAAAGTTTGCGTTGTTTGAATTATCTAATTCGTTCAGCTTAATTATCAATACTTTCTCCGATATGGACTCCTTGTCATTGGGATCATTAAATGACGAATACCTCAAAGCTAGTGAACAAACTGCACAGGTAATGGTGCCGCAAGAACAGCATAAGATCGCAGATGCCATACCACGAGATATGAAATTGATGGCTAAAATTCTAAACCCGGAACCAGCTATAGACTGTGACGAAATACAATTGATTCAAAAGTACGCTTTTTCATTGGGTCAAGGAGCTTACAAGCTTAAAACCAAAGATGATGAAAACGAAACACCTTCGTACTTCTCGTTGTTAGATATTTCGGAAGAAATCCCCTGTAACATTTCTGATATCGCCGAATTTGACTTGATGATTGAACAATTAACCGGATTTTTTGAACAAAAGAACATAACACTATTGAGTTTGATAAGCGCTATTCGAAAAAGGTCGAAATTTAAAGAAAAGGGCCCGAAAAACAAAGAAATCGAAAAAATCGAAAACTTGCATATGGCATTAAAGGCAATTTTCATGTCTAATGGAAAGCTCTGTGAAATGAATACCTTCGATGACCTTCAGAAAGCGTCTGTGATGCTCGGAGCATCTTTAATTAAAGCCAAATCCGAAGAAAACAATCATATCTTTGAATCCAACTATAAGGAAGCGTACAATGAGGCTCCCGCTAAAGCGCAAACGCTTTTGAATGACTGGGATCTCGATAGCGAGATTTTACAGGGACCTACTCAAGTAGATTCGCAATATCTCATTGAAGATTTCCCATCGTCCATACCCACTATTAAATTCGGTTTGTCACAAAGAACAAACAGTCTTCGTCAAAAAGCGATAACTCAAAATTCTCAATTGCACCACAGCATCTCCAAATCTTCCCAACTTGCAAGTGAGTCACAGTCTCAAGGAGGTTTCAGTAGTGCTTCTGTCACGCAAGAATCGCAATTCGTTCCTTCTTCATCAAGATCAGGATCACAAAAGAGATTCAAATCTTCCCAGACTCCAAGTCAAGCGAGAGTGAAAAGAAAGAAAAAGAAAGGTGGGTTTGCATAATTTTGTATCATACTATCTCGTATTTCTTATTCTTATGATAATCCATAACGAGTCTCCTCATTTATACTTCTGATCTTTTGAGCTAGACTGATGGGATCAATACCTAAGTCCAAGAGCTTGATACAAAGTTGTAGTGTAGTTGGATCAATCTCTTTAATATCAAGTAGTCTAGCAAGCTCAATTACCATAGCATTCATGTCTCCTGTGTCCGCCATTATTTTAGGGTGATGTTTGATAGCATAGTTAAATTTCAAACAACATTGACCTGTTAGTCACGTGTGGCATTATAAGCTACTTCAGCAAATGGTAATGGTTAAATCGATGACTTTCCTCCTATTTAACCTGGCGTCTAAAGTGGTTTTCCACCGTGGAGCTGTTCATATCAAGCGATATCTGAGCCATGTGCCTGATAAGCTCAGAATTGCATTTTTCGGCTCTGATGACTTTAGCGTACAATCATTAGACAAACTCTTGAAGTTCCAACTTCGATTTCCCGAGAAGATCAGCTCAGTACATGTTATAACCAGAAGTGTGAAACCAAGAGGCAGAATATCAAAAGCTTTCCAAGACCTTCCTATCGTAAATCATGTCAACCAAAATTATCAGCATTCGGTACAAATTTCCAGAGCTGACTCAAGTGAGGATATCTTAAATATAGCATCACAACATACATTCGATTTGGCAATTGCCGTTGCCTTTGGAAAGCTTATCCCCGAAGCATTTCTCAAGTCCTGTAAATATGGGGGTATAAACGTCCACCCTTCCCTTCTTCCACAATACTCGGGCTCTTCTCCAATACAATATGCATTGATGAACAACGATTCTTATACGGGATGTACCATTCAAACTTTACATCCTACCAAATTTGATCGTGGAGATATCTTGAAACAATCGAAAGAATTAGCAATAGAAGAGGATGACAACTTTTTCACATTGGAAAAGAAGTTGGGTAATGTGGGTGCAGATATGTTAGTAGATGTTCTTGATAAAAAAACTTTTGCTGCTCCAAAAATGTCCCCTATTTCAACGAGTAAATATCAATTTTCACTTGCTGGAAAAATCACGTCCTCTAAAGCTGAAGTGTTCTGGTCAAAATATTCCTCTAAAAAAATCAGGGCTTTTGAAAAGGCATTAGGAACATTGTATTCTTATAAATATGTTGATATTCAAAGAAAGAAAACTGAAGTGAAGGAACTACAGAAGGTTAATTTTAGGCAAATTACTATCTTAAATAAAAATGAGATAAGAAGAGAAATTATTGATAAATTGAAAAGTCCTGGTGAATTCGAGCTTGATGATTCACCAGAACCCAATTTAATTGTCAAGACCGCAGATGGTTTTATAAGTATAAAAAAATTAACCTTTCAAACTTACAGTGAAGAATCTCCAAAGACATTTATTCGGTGTTTGGAAAAAAGATCTGGAAAAACTTCACATCAATTTTTAGAAAAAGATCAATTTTTATAAAAAAGCCAACCTAAGAAATAATACAGTATAGCATCTATAAAATCTACCACCAAACATGAAAACTGAAAAACATACTTTAAATTTCTATAAAAAATTTTAAATTATATCGTTAAAGAACAACTTGACAATGCTTGTTATATTCTTCAACAGCAACAGCAATTCGATTGTATAGAAAAGTCCTATTTGCTTTCTCTGGAATTGGTAAAAATGGGCCCGAGGTTTTCTTCAATAAAATAGTGATTCCTGTTGGCTCAACAGATATGGATTTAATCTGATTGAGCTTCACAACCCATTTTGAGATAAGCGTATTCGTTTCAAACAAAATAATCATTTTGTAGGTGACTAATACTGCTTTTTCTTCACCAGATAAGAGTAAATGTGCCAAGTACTTCTCTTCGAAATATATTCCCCCATCAACCGAATTGAGCCAGTATTGGCCCTGTGCTTCCCTTTGAGAGTAAGGTTTGATCACACTAGTATGAGATATAAAACGTGGTAATCTTACCTTATCTAAACCTTCGGCATCAAACACGGTAGTTGTGTTACGAATACCCTCGCTTACATTCGAAGCAAAATCAAAAAGTCCAATAGCAGTTTTGGTAGGTAAGCCAACTACACCTTTTCCTAAGCCCATGAAAAACCCTGCGGCCCCACCAGAAGAGGCACCTTCAATTGGTGCAGAAGCAATTCCTGTTACCCCGGAAGAAATTGATTCGTAAAAAGAGCTTGCACCTGATGCCATTCCGTATAAAGCATGTTTCGGTTTGTTCCGACGTTGGTTGAGGCGTCTACGCTCTTGAAATTTTTTATCCAATGTAACGACAGATAATCCTTTAGCTAAAGAGCCAGTAACCTTCGCAAATGAATCACTGAAACCAAAGATTGATTTCTTTAAGAAACTTAACCCTCCTTTTGCAATACCAATACCTAATTCTTGAGGGCGATCATTGATAACAAATCCTTGATATGGCTCATAAAATATATCAAGCACACCTGATGATATGTGATTAAACAAACCAACTGGATTTCCCAAGAAATCAGCAGAACCAAGAATTTTGTGTACTTGGTAGAAAAAAGATTGGCCATAATGTGTTTGAATCGATTCTACCAAAAGAGGTATTGGAACACGAACATTCTCGATAAATAAAGCGTTGAGTTTGATAGGTGCATCATTAATGTTACCAATTGCCATGGTTAAAACATTGAAGAAAAACATCAAAGTATTTTGAGACGATGTTTTATCTTCAACATTGATTCTTTCAGTTCTGACAAATGATAAGTTAACAAGAGCAGGTTGCAAATGCAACGCCTCAAAGTAAATATCACTACTCTCTGAAAGCTTCTCTGGTTTTGGTAATTCTAAACTATCGTCACATAGTCTGTGGATTTCTTTCTTATTCCAGCTGGCACCCGGAAATTTAGCAAAATCCAACAACGCAAACAAGAAATCTTCATCGATCTCAATTGTCATTTCTTGTAATAAAAGCGTTGAATATTTGATAAATGTAACCCCATGACTTTCATCTTTAACTTTGCAAACTGAACCAGAAAATGATGGATGATTATTCATTTCCTTTCCTGACTTCGGAATAACACTAGGATAAATGACAATTGGGAAAATACCACCATATAATTGATTATCAATTTGAACCCATTTAAGCTTAAGACTTAGAACTTGATATAAGTTAGATTCATTGTACCTTAATTCCAAGCCTCTTAGGGTGATATAGCAAAGCTCTTGCGACCTGGTATTAACCAATGATATCCCAAACCCTTCAAATTTTGTGATAACCTTGGTATGATAAGTATCATCATCATCGCTTACTTCAAAAGATTGTGACACGTTTGAAGTGGAATTTGATTTGTTTCCATGCATCTTGTATAAACTGAGTGATGGGTCATAATTAGTTATGATTAAAGATTGTGTGGGTCCGTCAGCAACTACATTCAAATCCACAATCCTCTGTTCTGAATCCTGAACAGGTGGTAATCTGAATGGTTTCAAGTTTCCAATTTCAGCTAAGTTTACTGCTCTTTCTCTTCCATGAGATCTAATTATGAGCTCTTTAATGACTGCATTTGGATAATCATAGGCATATGGCATCACACTCTTTGGGGGAATCTTGTAATATATCGGTTTATATTGTGTATCATTCTTAACTGTTTCTCCATTTTCATTAATATTTGGATCACTTTGATAAATGTAAAATTCTGATTCACTGAAATTTCTAATAGAATATGGCCAATGGTTATTGGCGTTCTCTATTTGGATGAAGATTGTGGCATTTTCAATTATTATATTAACCTTGAGTAATATTTGTCCAATATCATCTTTTTGTACTTTTAAAAAGACTTGGCCCATATCATCTAAAAGAAATGGTGATGACCATGTCTTCGAACCTTTGGTAAACTTCAACAACATACTCTTTTGTTCAATTCTTCTTAACCCATACAAAGGAATATGATCATTTCCGCCGATAGTTATGTGGTTTGTGGTCCCGTTCTCAACAACCTGAATCGACTCATCCAAGGTATTTTGTATAATATACCGTGGAGCTATCGTAATCACTTTCGAAATAATATACTTTCCTTCTCCCTCCAGAATGGACACTGCAAAATCGAGTTCCTTTTGCTTCCCAACAATCTGTGCTTTTGGTGCAGTTGATTGTCCAAGGGCGTCGAAACTTAAAGGCTCTGTCCATGTAGATTCTTCTGACTTTATCAAAACTCTGTTTTTACGGTCACCATGTTTGTCGAAAGAAAACATAGATGGAACAAGAGTATCTTCTGGCAGAATTTTACCTTTAGAAAGCAAAATATTACCCTTTTCTTTGAATGTTAAGTCCTTGCCTGTTTTGTTCATTACAACATAAGGTGAATAGATGCTAATTCTTAGACTGGTACTCTCTGATTTTCTTGGATAATGTATTCTTAATTTAAGCAAATGTCCATTTTCATGTTTCAAAGTAATTGTTTGCTCATTTTTGAAGTCACTACCAGAAGGTGTATTAATAATGGCAAACTCAGATTTATTATATCCACAATCTTTCGGTTCAACACTCAATAATAAGAGACTTGTCAAACTCACAACATGAACATAACTTTTGATCCCCTTAGGGATACTTCCGTTCCAGTCCTTTTTCAAATTTTTATCATATATCCTATAGTCGAAATCAAAAGGTAATAAATTTTCTATTTCCAATGGAGCTGATATCACCAAACTCATATGCGGATATATCCTAGCAAGTGGCTCATCCTTATTATAGTTCGCTTCTGCTTGGAAATAAAATGATGAAGTATCATCACTCTGTTGAGCAGGACAACTAATAGATGCTCCCTGATCTAAAACATCCTTCCAATGATACCCTCTTGGTGACCAATCGTAAGACGTATTCAACAAAGGTTTGAATCTGAGTCTACCAGAGAATACATCATCAATAGGCAAGGCCCTTGATGTCTGTGGTTCGATGGTAACTTCTCTGTTTGTACACACCTGACCTCTTTCATTTTCCAACATTACTGCAATTGCAACTTCAGCATCGTTCTGTACTTTTAAGGTTGATCTTAACCAAATAGTTTTCACATTATCTTCACCGAGTACAATTTCACATAATAGTCTGTTGTGGACTCCATTTATAGGTGGATACAACATAAAAAGATCTTCTCCTTCGCTAGTGGCAGATATATTATGAATTTCTTCATATGGAGAATCTATCAACCTGGTCCCGAGAATACCAATGTTATTGTCGGTATCAAGATTTTGTCGGATTTTTTTCCAATCCTCAAAAGACCAAGGGATACTTTCATGAGATTTGATCAAGGATCTTTTTGGAGTTTCCTCCTGGTCGACCCATACTTCAATATCATACCCAGTTTCATTCACTATGACATAAGGATTATCTTGTTCCCTAGGTTTCAAGCTTTGATCAGTAGATATCAAGTTTGTTATTTGCGATAACAATGCCACAGACCTGGAAGTAACTGTAATTTCAGCAAATTTTCTTGATACCACATCAACAACTAAACTTGGTTTAGGAACTAGAGTCTTGGAAACGTAAATTGCAACTGGCCAAGATTCAATAAGTGGTTCCCATGAGGACTTGGAATAGTTATAGATGTTAACATACTGTTCAATATGTGTTTCGGCACTCAAATCAGTAGACCAGTTAATAGCCTTGACTTCAAATGGCTTAATATTCATGTCAAGAACTGGGAGCTCATGAACATCACCAATAAGAACAAACCTAATTCCTCCCATGCTTGCATTGAATTCTTCACCTTTTATTATTACTGGGGCCCCTCCATGATCTCTCAGTTTGTTTGAAACAGCTGATTTATCAGTCAATATACTTGGTGCATATTGTGCCAATCTCTTTTTAAAATCTTCAGAAAAATGGAATTCTGCGCCCAGCTCTCCTGGCGCAGAATTCCCTTGTGCAATGTTGTATAATGCAGTGGCTTCATTGAAAATATTCAATGCAAAACGGACATCTCTCAAGGAAACACGCACAAGAATTGGATCAATGGACGCTTGGATATTCGTCAAATACGACTCGATTGTGCTACCTCTAGAATCATGTGCGAATGAAACAGAAAAATCATCGATAATTCTGTATTGGTTGGTATCGAATTCATCCATCTTCGAAATAAACATCCCAATATTGTTGGAAGCTAGTGAAAGAACCAGTTGACTAGTGATCAATAATTGCTCAACTTTGAACACAACAGCTAATGTATCTTCCTTAGTAGAATCTTCTAATAAAATGATGGATGGGTCTTTGATATTTACTGAAAAACTCAAGTGCAGGTCTTCCTGGTCATTTGTTTGCTGTTTAAAATGTTCATCGTTTGACGCTTTCCCTTCACTTTCTTTCCTAGAATCACTTACAATTGCATTTGTTTCCTCTTCCTCACCTTGATCTTCATACTCAACTATTGGTTTTTCTTGTTCAAACCCCTTATCGAAAAATGATTGTAATTCAAACACATGATCTAGAGCTAAAATTGTTTTAGGTGTGTCAACTGTTAAAAGAAGAACAGTATTCTTCTTATCTGTGGGTCCTTCCGAACTAACTGTAAGAACAAATTGATTTTCTTTAGAATCAATAGATGGGATCAACTCAGTAAATTTGCTGCTTGTTCCCTCTCTGATATCCTTCACCACAAAAGATTTAATATTCATATTAGAAACAAAATGGCTATCTTCAGTCATGCCAAAATCCAAATTGAATTTATTAAGTGAAAATGATGCCAACTTTTTAGAATCAACGGACGATAACCCGTACGTTTTGTTTGAAATAGCAAGAGAAATCCTGGGGATTTCGAAAACTAAACTCACCTTCTTATGATTGGGTGGAACATCTTCACGCTTTGTGGTTTCTTTAACTGACATATCGTGATTCTGACTGCCTGTATTCTGAACTAACGAAGTATTATGCTTAACAACTGCATTTGCATTAGCGGCTTCTTCTTCAATATCTTCCAAATCACTTTCATTTCCAGTAGTTGTCAAAACATTAGTAAGTGAGTCCCCAAGACTCCTCAAATAATTAAGTTGTAATTCAGTCAAATTCAAATCAATTTCACGTGTATAGCCTTTTACTACAAGATTTGGAATATCTGGAACACTGTCTTCTGAATATCGAACACTGAAAGTGACATCTAAATCATTCACAATTTCCAACTCTTGCTCAATATCATTTTCAAAGTAAAAATGAGACCACATTCTAATTTTTCTAATTCCAGCAGTAATATCATTTATGCTTATTGCTTCAGATTTACTCAAAGAAAATTCATTGGAAGCATAGAGCTCACCTAAATGGGAAGTGATAGTATTAAACCTATTGTCATATCCCTCAACTAATTTTGGATAAATGACAGTTGGGGCATGAATCAATATATCAAATTTGATTTTGCCCGCATCATCTATATTTTCAGCCTGATTGATTGCAGTTTCTCTTGCTTTATCATATACTGCTTTCATTTTCAAGAATTGATTAAGATAATCAAATATTCTGGTAAACGAACTTTCAACAAAATTTATGGTTAATGAACCAGTTTTAAATTCGATAAGGGAATTGTAAGGGTTTGGATTCGTTTCGTTATCAAATGTTTTGTACTTGAACTCTGCCAAATTACTTCCTTCGATACTTATAAGGTTTCGAAGTGGGGAATCCCTTGAAGTACCTTGATTTATTTCATCATGTAATGACAAGGCTCCCAATGTTCCGTTTACTTCCAATTCTTCTGGCATTACAAACACATTGATATTTGCAGTGCTCATTTCTAATGTAGCTAATGTGAGCCCTTCATCATTAAGAAGTAAAATGATACTCTCTAATTTCACATCAACATTGATTCTTTGAGGTGACCTTTCTTCATCCTCTGCATTAATATGCTTGAGTTCATCAGCAGGGGTAGATTCTGCATTTGGATCCGTAAATGTGTTCAAAATAAAGTTCAAAATACTCAAATATGACTTTCTAGATACGACAAACTGAACCGTTGCAATATCTACCTGTATGTCCTGATCAAAGACCTCAATTGTTGAGCCATTGTACTCCACAAATCTTTGGGTCCTTTGGAGGTCTAATTTGAACAACTGTTTCTTAGAGTCCCGAGCCCTTGAAAAATCGTTCGAGGAAATCAATTTATCAGATCCAGGAGTTGCCCATTTTTCAATGTGTTCTATTAAGTTGATATCTTCCAACACTAGATCAAGGTGCATCAAAGTTGAAGTTTTAAACAAATTCAAAACCAATTCTTCCCCGATTAAATCTAGCAAAGGCTCGGCCTCCAATGTGACACCATTAATGCATCTCAGCAAAGAAAAATTGACAATACCCACTTGCAAATCAAACTCAAAAATATGCTGCTTTTGTGCCGCTTCATTATTTTTACTGCTTTTGGCCGGCTTAATTTCGATTTGAGTAGATGTATTATCATCAGAAGACTCCTCAATGTCCCGCGGCTGATTATCTGAACCGCTAAGTGCATTGAAGACACTGGAATCATCACTTTCTAAAAGATCAAAATCTGGGATTGCAACATCAATTATTTGCATTATAGTCTTGTACTGAAAATCGTTCATAGAAAGATCGATTCTAGGAACTTCACCACCAATCTTAAATTTTGCCAAGCTATGAACTTCTGGCAAGATTGATATACCAAGTAGCAATTTGAAGTTCAATTTGTCCAAAATTAAACTAGATCTCTCTTGGGTTTGATTATGTAATTGTTCCATAGTACTCTTGATATTAGCACCAACTAAGAACTGTGCATCCTCTAAATGAAGGTTGAATTTATCGTACATCATAATATTCAACTCCTTCCAATCATCTTCAGTATAGCTTTCTTTAGCCTTAATCTCTTCAATTTTAGATTTCTCGACCAAGTCACTGATCACACTTATATGTCCTGCATCAATTATGGCCACGGGCGAATCAATATTGGATGGGTCCAAAGGCAAAATAATTAAAGGTGCCTGAAGGTCGAGCTTAACGTTAATGGTTTTATGTTCCTCTAAAACATACTGTAATCCAATTCTTGTTTGTTCACTCAATCCTTCCATTGTTGCTTCGGCTGCATTCATAATAGCACCAACGGTGCTCAAATGAATTTTTGGTGGTTTAAAAAACCTGAAAACCTCTTCAACGAACTTTGGATTGTGAAATATGGTAATGGATTTCAATTTTGCTAGCAAAACAGAATCTGCGGATTCATTAAGTGGGTTTTGCTCGTAAGCTACCTGGAAGAAAGGATCAGAAATGACAGTTTCAGAATTCAGATTATCAATTTGCTTGACACTGACTATATGCTTATACAAGCTTGTGCCAGTTCCATCTTCTACTCTCAATTCCTGTAACTGAAACTTTGCTAAAAATGAGTCTGGGCGTTGGAAAAACTGCGCAGTACATCCTTCAAATACTATTTCAGCCAAAGTTGGCTGATTCTTTCGCTTAATATAAAGACCCCCTTTCTCAAGGGATGTTTGAACTTCTAGAGTTACTCTATCTCTGGGAACTTCTATTGAGTTTACCAAATCCTGTTTCTCATCATATTCTATTGCATCATATAATGCCTTTCGCTGGTCTTCTGAAAGCTTAAGATCATCTTTTTCTGCAGTTTGTTGATTCTCTTCTTTCTTAGCACCCCAAATATATGAAAGCCAACCACCCTCATCCTGCTTCGATTTTTTATTTGGCTCAGAGGGTAATCTCCTGTTCTCCTTTCTGATCTCCGCTCTGGCCAATGATCTGTAAAATTTTATATCTTCAAACGATAGCTCGGTCTCTAAGTTCTCCAATTCTTTACTGCTTTCGCTCGAAAAATTCGAGCTCATTAAAGTTTTGCTCTTCCATAGTTTAATATAGCTTTTTCTTTGGTCTCTTCTCTTTTCGAAAAATTCCCAGCTCCATTTGTAGTTTCTTTCATGAATTTCATTCAACACGGACTTTGCAGCATATCTGAACCACTCCTTCGGATCATCTTCCACTGCCACTTTAGGTCTGAATTTCCTAAATCTATGAGTTTTTATATACCAATGAAATTTAGAAGCTGTCCAAAGAAGATCGTTATATTGTTTGGAGTCAAGCTCAATACCAAATTCTTTGAAAAAAAGTTCAGATTTAATATGGGGAACTTTTTCGGTGGTACCTGATTTGTGGACGGTGATCTTACCATTACCAGATATGGGTTTTAACAAATATTGTAAACAGTTTTCAGAGGATTCCTCGGAAACAATCAATTTCTTGAATTCCTTCAAAAGTTCTTCATGATTATCGGTATATATAGAACTTGTTTCTTCGGTATTCATGTAGCAACTTAGGTTTTTCAAAGTTAGAAGTTTTCTAGTGAATTGCTGTGTGATTGAAATGAAACTTGGTACCCACGAATTATCAGTAGATACAGCTGACAATTCATTAAGAGTCACACCAATGGCATAAGGACTTTCAGCCAAGACTGAATCGTCCTCATATCTTATGTGAATGTTCTTAATGACTACCTGCAAGTTATCCACGATTTTTGTAATAAGAGATTCGGTGAACGATTCATTGGAGGCCAAATCCTCGGAAAGATCTTTGTTCTGTGCCGAAGCAGATTGAATTGTTTCCAAATTTTCGAGCTTTTCCTTCTTCACCTGCAAATTTCTGCGATTCTCCTCCTCTATATCGAAATCTTCTGAGATAATAGGTGAAGCCAACAAATATACATCTTCAATTATGATCCGAACTGGTTTTGATTTCAAGTTTGACCATGGGATCTGAAGCGTTAGCTCACCTAAATGTCCAAACTTTACATCCAATGGAAGTTTGAATTTATCTAAAGATTCTTTCTTCAACTGTAAATTCTTGAGCTTAACATCTCCACTCCATATTCCAATATTCAATTGTTTGGGGTCAAAATTTTCAATGTAAGACCCTAAGAATCGGTTCAAAATATTGGCTACCAAAGACTCAAACATGGTCCTTTATTCAATTGATTAATCTTGTTGAAAATTTAGTCGCCAATATAGCAACTAATGGTAATGTAGCGAATGTCTGACGACATTCAGAAATATCCTTGGATCTAACATGTAAACCCCCTTACAGTTTACCGTTATAATAGCGCACCTTTATACAAACCGTATAGATAAGCCAAAAGGAGTGATCACTAATATCAATTCATTTAGCAGTACTTCCTGGCAGTAATCAATCAACTGGTTCAACTTTATTGGTAAAGGATTCCTGCTTGTTTAGTTAATCAGGTATATCACAAATTCTCAGCAACTTTAAACAGTTGCGAACTCACTTTCGAGGTGTATTCGATACTGCTGATATTACTAAAGTTGACTTGAAGCGTGATCGCCAACATTAAATGATCATCTGAAGGTTCAATTTGGTTTCTCCCATCACTTCACAAGTTACATTGCTCATACCTACTTTTATTACCTTTATTAGTTTTGAGTTCAGACTAGTTCAAGTTATTTGATTCCACTCACTCCATACCTCAATACCCCTTGGATATCTTTTTAAAATGTCAGCAAGTTCTTCTAATCAGTCTCACAAACCGGCTGAAGTCATTGGCATCTATACATTAGGGCCCGAAATCGGGAGGGGATCATTTGCCACAGTTTACAAGAGCGTGAGCAATACTACTCACAAGTCTGTTGCCATTAAATCAGTGGTGAGGTCTAAATTGAAATCCAAAAAATTAGTTGAAAATTTGGAAATTGAAGTATCAATTTTAAAGACAATGAAGCATCCTCATATTGTGGGGTTACTTGACTACCATCAAACTGCTTCACATTTTCATTTGGTAATGGATTACTGTTCTATGGGTGACTTGTCATATTTTATAAGGAGAAAAAATCAATTAATTAAGACCCATCCAGTAATAACATCCTTACTAGAACGCTACCCATCTCCTGAAGGATCTCACGGCTTGAACGAAAAAATTGTTATTCACTTTTTAAAACAACTTTCTTCAGCCCTACAATTTTTGAGAGACAAGAGCTTGGTTCACAGAGATATCAAACCTCAAAATTTATTACTCTGTCCTCCAGTTCACTCCAAGGAAGAATTTCAGCTAGGAGACTTTGTAGGTCTTTGGGAAATGCCTATTCTAAAGATAGCCGACTTTGGTTTTGCTAGGTTTCTCCCTTCAACATCTATGGCCGAGACTTTGTGTGGCTCACCTCTTTATATGGCTCCTGAGATTTTGCGGTATGAGAAATATAACGCAAAGGCTGACTTGTGGTCTGTTGGAGCTGTCCTCTATGAAATGACGGTTGGAAAACCACCCTTCAAAGCGGGAAACCATATTGAGTTATTGAAGAATATAGAAAAGGCACAAGATCGAATCAGGTTTCCTTCTTCTGCACAAGTACCTGAACCTTTAAAAAGTTTAATAAGATCTTTATTAAGGTATAATCCGACAGAAAGGGTTTCATTCAATGAGTTTTTCAACGATCCTTTGATTACTCAAAGTTTGGAAAGCAATGATATTCCTCTTGAGACCTCGGATATGGACGAGAATCTATTCATCAGCGAATACATTTCACCACTATCCAATACTAAGACAAAAAAGCATATTACCCGGATAACTCCATTAACTCAAAACTCAACTAACATAGAAGATTCGGAGAAAGCTGAAGATACTACCAATGATGGTCAGAACTATGATATTTCTTCAAAAAGAAATATTTCAGCCAGAGACGAAAAAATAAAACAAATCATACACAGAAGTAGCCCTGAACCTGAAAACTCAAGTCAATCGGTATTGAGGAAGCGTGGAGATAATGATGATGACACAAATAACTTTCAGAGCCGGAGTAAGGATGATGCAATGTTAGAAAAGGGATATGTTGTAGTGGAAAAGAGGGCAGTAGAAGTGAATGCCTTAGCAGATGAGCTAGCGCATGCAGGTAGTGGAGCTCTAGCAATTAATACCCAGAGAAAATTATCCGGAGCTTCCTCCAATGGAGATACTACTCATAAACAAGGTAACATGAAAATAAGAAGCTATTCACTGAGGTCAAACTCATCTAGTAGTCAAAAGAGACCCAGCTTCTCGGAAAGAAGAATTTCAATATCAATATCTCCCAGTAATGCATTGAGCAAAGCGATAGGGATAGCTTCTCACAGATTGTTCGGTAACCAAAATGTTAATGATAAATTATCAGAACTACCAATAGAAGAAAGATCGGTTGAGGACAATCATACTACAGGAAATACATTTTCAACTGTGATCAGCAATCCTAATTTTGCAAACCATCTTTTGTTGCAAAAATTGAACATCCCGACTTCTGCAGCGAATTTACGTGTTGACCAGAACAAAAGCTTGTCCTCAGATGAAATTGTTCTTAACAAATTAGAATCAATAGCAACTAAAGCACATGCCATCAATCTTTTTGCTGACGTCAAGTTTAGTCAATTAATTCCCAGTCCACCATCTACTGATGGTTTGGACGATGATTTATTGCATCAAAATGATACACTTCCACCAAGAATGGTAAAGACTATAAGTGAAGAAGGAGTTGCCTTATATGTGAAGACCCTTTCGTCTTTAGCCAGAGGAATGACAATAGCAAGTGAGTGGTGGTACAACCAATATGACAAGGATTTAGCAAATTTGAATGAACCTGCCAGCTCGGGAGTTGAAGTTTCAGTGAAAATCAATGAATTGGTTCAATGGATAAGGGAAAAATTCAATGAAAGTTTGGAGAAGGCAGAATTTGTCAAGTTGAGATTGGAAGAAGCTAACTCTTTGCTCAAACAAGAATATGAACTCAACAGTAGCGCAAATTCCGATAATTTAATTGATGGGTCGGCTTTGAGCTCGAATAAAGTTTTGGCTGAAAAATTGATTTTTGATCGAGCTCTTGAAATGTCGAGGAATGCTGCGGTGAATGAATTAGTGAAGGAAGATTTGAAGGGGTGTGAATTGGCATATAGTGCTGCTATATGGATGCTTGAGGCATTACTTGATGATGATATCAACTCTGCCAGTTCGGATGATGAAAAGTTGGATATTGAAGATAAAGCAATGGTTGAAAAGTTTATTGTCAGTATTGGTAACAGATTGTCTGTCTTGAAGAAGAAGCTAGAATTTTTATGAATTGTGGGTATTTATTTCGTCATTAATTATATTTTGATCTATTCTAATAATTTAGGTACATACGGTAGAGTAGTATATAAATGGGTTTTATTTAAATTATTAGTTTATGATACAGATATATAGTAAAGTAACAAGGCTGAAAGATCATTTTGAACTATCTTGATGTGAGTAATAATTGTTTCATAAAATTAGTCATAATTTATTTGTTTGGGACAACCAATTGACGGTATTACCAATATACAGACACAATTCTGTCATATTTTCTTTTTGGTACATTTCGAACTGGACCTTCTCTTGACATAAAATTCTATCAATTGAGGACCATCTTTGCCACTCGAAATCCACTTCGCCAGAGCCTGTTTTGGGATTTGGGTATGTTAATCCACTGTACATTCTAACTCCTAACCTATGTTCCAACTTATCATAAATCTCCTCGTCTCTCATAAAATCAGCCGGGTTAACTTTTTGTACATTGCAATGTATAGCAAAAAGTGGGATATCACTTTTTGAACTAAAAATTTCGTTCTCGAGATATTTCAAGAGATCTATCTGCTCACTCATAGGCAAATTCTTCTTATGATAAATGTGCAGCAAGTTCTTCATTTCTGCCTGAAATGTTTGGTAGTCTATTTCTGGGTCTTTCTGACCCATACCAAGTCCATGGTACGCACCTTCACTATGATAACCCACAGTTTTAATGTATGACTTAACTTGGTAATAAGGTTCTCCGATAACAGTTGCCGCTGTAACGAAAGTATCTTTGTCACCCTCTCCAAGTTCACCAAGAGAGAATAACTTGTAAAAGAATCCAGGACCAAATACGTTGTAGTAAAGTGCAACCAAAAGTGTTTTGCCATGTTTTCTCTTGTCTACTATCAATTGGCCAGATTCAGTTGAAAGGTCAGGAATAGCCCCATCTAAATCATGATAGGGCACATGGGGCAGTTCAGTCGAATTGATTATAACTGGTGTTATCAAGGGGAAACGATCATACCTTGCCCGAACATTTTCATGTACTTTCAAGCCTGCAACACTGTAAAAAAAGGGGGATATGGTTCTTTTCCAATAATCTGGCCAGGTTATGAGTCCATGCTTCTTATAAACGGTAGATGAGAAAATCGAATCGGGATTCTGTACCAAAATATTATCTGAATCGACAAGTATAACATGTTGGAAAGAAGAGGCCATTATTCCCAAAACCTTGTATTGATAGCTTCCAAATTTCCATTTCCTTGTAACAGCTGTACCTAATTTTTCAGCCACTATAACACAAGAGGCACCAAGTCTAGGTAAAACGCTATTACAGAAATCGTACTCTTTTTCATAATCGTCAAAGTTGGGTAAAACAAATTCAACTGGTAATTTAGAACCAGTTTCTCGAAGCGATACCAATGAAAGGTAAGATAACCACGAGTACCAACCCCCACCAATAAGAACAACACCACGTGTATTTTTTTTATAAGTCGATTGGCAAAGTTTTTCAGGTAATTGTTTAAGAACTGCACTATGCTTTGATCTGAGCTCATCAAAAGTATTTTGTGTGAAGTCCGCTTTTATCAACAAGGCATCTTTAGAAGTGGGTACTCCGGGTCCTTTATAAATATTATGCAAGTAGCTTATAGGGTCATCTTTCTCGGACTCTGCGATGTTGAATTTATTGTTTTCAAAGACGTTGAAAACTCGGTTCCAAAAATCATGAGATGGTTGAGCTCTTGTTATACCAACATTTGGTTGACCTATAATACTTTCTATGTGTGGAGACTGTTCGTTCGATGAATCGTTATTAATCAATTTGATAGAAAGAGAGACATTATGTTTTATAGGAATAGTAGATGTATACAAGGTCTGGGTGTTGTAAAAGAAATACCAAATGCAAATTATTGATGTTGTTAAGAGGATGAATCTACTTCTCAGGCGAAATAGACTGATCATTTGGGCTCACAAAAGGACAATAGAATCAAGAAAGATGCAATCCTCTTTTTGATAATGTGCCAACTATTATAGTAATAGTAATGTAAATATGTTGAAGTACGGTACCTACCAATTACGGGATTCAAAGTCTTTTTATATGTGGAATGAAAATGGTACAAAGTTGACCAAACACAGCAGCCAAGGAAAGATGGTCTTGATTGTGGTAAAAAATATTTTTAAAAAATATATTTAGAAAAGATTGTGATCTAGGTATAGTGGGAAGACAATGTAAAGTTTAAGAACGCCATTAGACTTTTACGTCCTACGTGCACGAACCTGACCTGAGTTTGATAAAACTCGATTTTAAGCAAGAAACGAAGAGGATTGCATTGCACAAATCAGCCAGATGATCGTATCAACTACTTGTCTTGTTGTGAACAATCGGTAGAAAAGAAATGAAGCACTTTACATACTAATACAGTACTTCGAAAAATGATACTACACGATTACTAAACTTTTGTACTAGATGTGAGATGAAAATTGTCTTTTTTTCCCCTTTTCGCAGCTGGTTTTTCCTTCGATCTTGCATTAATGTTGTTGCCTTCTAATTTTAGTTCACGCGTCAGTTGCACTGTACTGTAGATATGAGAATTTATCTGGAAAATTGGACACTCCATTACACCTAGGTGCTTTCAAGATAATAGATTTCTTATAGCATTGAAGTCATTAGGAGTGATTATGGTTTAATGGAGTAAAAATTTGATTAGCTATCGACGTCTTACTTTCATAATCTCACAATTAACTGTTATGCAGAAGAACCACACGTACTAAATTGAGAAATACGGCAGATCACACGCCAGCATGCATGATCGTTCCCCTGTGTGGTGTGGCGTTTCTTTAAGTATGTAGCGCCGCACTAAAACAACAATTTGACTTTGACTTACATGAGCCCATCAAGACACTATCTACATGACGCTCACACCTCTCAATTGCCACTTGGTTACATTTTGAATTAACTGCTGAAAGTAATTGCACAACGAACTGCCCAACATTGAAAGATCGTCGAAAAATCTTTGTTCAATCAAAATAACTCAAATCTGATTTACTACACGTACCATTCACAAGAAGATTTGCGGACATCAAAAAACGGCGAAGCGTTGGGCGGTCACAGATACTGAATAGTATACTGTATTGAAAATTCAACAAATATTAAACTATCCAGCACTAACATGAAATTAAGGTGCTCCTAGTGAAATCTGCGAACTTTACTTTCCTCCTGAAGCTAAACTCTTCATCTATTTTACAAGGAGACTTGAAAGACTTATTTTCTGTGCTGCATTTAGATAGTTCAAAGTTGAAAGATCAGACCCGTTTTATGTCCAAGGACAATTTTTTGAAAAAAATGTAATTAACGAAATTTTCGAATCCAACATTTGTGTAAAATAGTTAATATCTCGAGGAGTCGACTATGCAATTGGCATTCTGTCGCTTCCATACCTACACTATTTTTGATCTTGACGTAGAAGATATACTCTAGGAAATTTTTCATTTCCAGAATTGTTTTTTTGCTTGGGCACTACCATATTGATCAACCTAATTGTGAGTAGGTAAAATACATTAATCGGCTACTATGGATGATGCACATTTTGCCTCTGGGATATCGTCAAAATTGACTGATTCGAGCGTACGAATTCGTCATAACAAGCAAACTACGTCGTTGAATATAAGTGCTGATTTTGGGAGCCCAGAAGAACATACAGAGGAACATAAACTAAATGAACTTATATCCAAAACTAGCAGTCTTCAAATTCTGGATCAATCAAGTTTTATTGTATTCTGGAGCAAGTGGTCCTACATAATAGTCAATTATGTCAATCCAATTATATTGACCTCTATCTCAGCCTTCGTCAGGCTTTATCACATACAAGTATCCGATAAAGTGGTTTGGGATGAGGCTCATTTTGGAAAATTTGGATCATACTATCTCAAAAATGAATTTTATTTCGACGTTCACCCTCCTTTGGGAAAGTTATTAGTTGGTCTTTCTGGCTATTTGGCAAATTATGATGGTCAATTTCTGTTTGAATCTGGTCTTCATTATCCCGAAGATTGCAATTTCGTACTTATGAGATGTTTCAATTGTATATTTGGTATTCTTTGCACGCCATTAGCATACAAGACTTGTTTGCTACTTCGCTTCAGTCAACCCACAACATGGGTTGTATGCCTCCTGGTCATTTTTGAGATGATTTCATTGACACTATCCAAATTTATTTTGCTTGACAGTATGCTTTTGTTTTTTACTGTGTTATGTTATTATTCCTTGGTTAATTTGCATTGTCTTCGTACCAAAGATTTATTGTTAACAGCAAATGGTTTGAAGTGGTTGTTTATAACTGGGGTCTCAATAGGTTGTGTATGTTCTGTCAAATGGGTTGGGCTATTTATTACCGCAGTGGTTGGCTTTTACACTATCTACGATCTTCTCATCATGTTTTATCAATTGACTTCAACAAAATCAATTACATTTACCAAGTACATGATGCATTGGATTAGTAGAATCTTTGCCTTGATAATTGTTCCTTTTTTGATCTATTCAACTTGTTTCAAAATCCATTTTACCATCTTAAGTCGCTCAGGAACTGGTGATGGATCAATTTCTACCCTACTTCAAGCCACTTTAGACGGAAACACAATTCACAATGGTCCTCGATCTGTAGCCTTTGGTTCCCTTATAACAATTAGGTCTCAAGGGTTATCTCCGAACTTATTGCATTCCCATCCACATTCATACCCCGAGGGGTCACAACAACAACAGGTCACAACTTATGGATTTAAAGATCAAAATAATGAGTTTTTAATAGAATTCGACCTTGAAAAAAGTTTAAGTGGAGAATTTGCAACGTTGGAACCTCTAGATAACTCAACTGACTCAATTTATGAAACTTTAGTCAATGATGGCGATACCATGCGGTTGATTCACAAAGACACTGGGTGCCTTTTGCATTCACATTCCATTCATGCTGCGATTCTGAAGTCCCATTACGAAGTATCTTGTTATGCAGAGTTGAATTCGAGCGATGAGAAAGATGAATGGGTCATTGAAATACAAACACAGGAAAAGTCTCCTTCACCTGATTTTCAAAATGAAAATAACTCACAAATCCACCCAATATCAACGAATTTTAGACTTAAGCATAAAGTTTTAGGCTGTTATTTAGCAACTACAGGGACTTCATATCCTGCTTGGGGCTTCCAGCAGGGAGAAGTGGTCTGTAAACACTCAATCCTTGCAAAAGACAAAAGTACTTGGTGGAATGTTGAGGACCATTATAATGATAAACTTGCTCAACCAGAAATTGAGTACATACCACCTAAACCTAAGTTTTGGAAAGAGTTCATACTACTAAATTATGGCATGATGGCATCCAACAATGCTTTGATTCCTGATCCCGATAAATATGATAAGTTGAGCTCCGAATGGTGGGAATGGCCTATTTTGCACACGGGTTTAAGAATGTGTGGTTGGGGAGCAGATGAAGTTAAATACTTCTTAATGGGCCATCCATTGGTAACCTGGCTTTCAACTTTATCAATTATTTTATTCTTGTTCTACTCGTCTTTTGTTCTTTTCCAATGGAGAAGACAAAAAATCACTATGCATATTCTTGACAATGTGTGGAATACCTTTCTCATCCAAGGTATTACACCATTTATAGCATGGTTCTGCCATTACGTACCATTTATCCTCATGGGCCGTGTTAAATACTTGCATCACTACGTCCCTGCATTATACTTTGGGATATTTGTTATGGGATTCTTAATTGAAAACATTTACGCCAAAACTCATAGGTATTTTGCTTATTCATTTTTCATTTTATTATTCGTTGGCATTCCAGCTGGGTTTTGGTTTTGGAAAGACTTGGCATTAGGTATGCATGGCCCATCATCACAGTATCAACACCTTAAATTACTCCCCAGTTGGATGATTTAGTATTTAGAAGTCATTACAAAAACAAAAGATTATTTATTTTCTCTATGCAGATTGTTAGTCAGTATAACCCGTACTTTGTCTCGATTCGCACAATTAGAAATTATACTTCTCCTTAACACACCAAAAAAAAAAAAATAAAGCAAACACGTAGATAACAAATGAAATTCATCAAATAAATTATCCCCTTGACCTCATATCTCATAAACAAATACAGATTCCAGCTGCACAAGCATATATTGCAGGGATAATGGAGCTGAAAACTCCACTTCCATTACAATTAGCGCGAGTACCTGAAGTAGGTCAAGGAGATAAATACTGAATATATCTTACAGATAGCAAAAAACTTCGAGTTTAATCCTTAAAACTAAATGTACAGCATTTCTTCCCCTATCGTTCTTATTAACCGCAGCAAATCCAAGTTAACAAAACAAAATGCGTTACCAACTTCATAATAGTCTCCCTTTTTCAATACTTACAACTAATATACACATATGCATAATTTTATCATTCAATACTGATATATAGAAGGAACCTGACAATATACATTAGCTTTGACCTCTTTGAAAGCATCCTCAAAATGCAATAAATATTTAAGAGGACACTCGCGTGAGACAATATTGAATGAATAAATGTGATTAAGAATATTACATTTTGGCAGGTTCTATTTCCATTTATTCCATTCATAATAACAATTAGAGATATTGAGCACTTCATTAGTACACTAACACAAACAACAGATCATACATACTCATAAGAGCCAGAATTAAGGATATATCTGAACCCCTGTAACTAAACTTCCGAAATAAATTCGAAATTAACTTCCTAGATGGAAATAGGCATACGGAAATCCATAGATTAATATCTTAAGATTCGTTTTGCTTAGATAACCTTCCAAACTCGACTAGTCACTGAATTCTAAATTAGTATATCGTCTTTCTTTACCAGTTTTTTCCTTTATTTATATATTACTTAATATTCTTTTAACTTAGTTAAGGAATTACGTTGAAAATTAAAATACTTATATATACTATATTATATATAAATCTGAATATCAATCTTGTTATTAAGTAGAGCTTCATATCAAAAATAATTTGATATGACAGATTATCGAGCTACTAGTTTATTGGTTTTATTTATTGAGTTCCAATATATACGTTTTTTTTTAAGCCATAGACTGCTTTTTGAATTATTTCAAAACGAGCACTTGAATTCTTGGTATCATGGAACAAATTAGTTGATATTCGTGATAGAGTCAATCAACTAAGGGAAGTCACCAGTATGGTATCAAGACAAATTTGTGGAGGCTTCTGTAGATATGTTGATGAGTACTTAGCCAGCGTATGACCTGAACCGAATTTTATATTGATGTAATCAATAAGGATAGAAGAATGATGAATTATAGATTCATTAATGATCATTGAAAGGTATGAAAATATGAATATGTGCATAGTGGGGTTCTTGTAAAGCATTTCGCTACTCCATTCGAAGTAAATATTAATCTACAGTTGTAGCTGTGGAAACATAATTAGCATTGGACCTAGTAGAGTACGTCGTGTTCAATGTTTTTAATAACACGAACGGAAGAACTGTATGTCTATGCTTTAAATTAGTTTTAGTAGAGTTCCGTGACTACGAATGAGAGCACAAGGCGTAGTTGTATTTATTGTTTGGCTTCGATATATCTTGCATGTGGTAAGGTATTTTTTATATGCTCGTTTGGATAAGACTCGAGTCATGCTGTATGTAGTTTGTATCGAATCGTATTCGCGATCTATGAAGTTTAGTTTCTGCTTTAGTGATAAGTGGTGGCTTGCCCTAAGTTCTGCATTAGAATTTCTATAAGGTAGTTTCGTGAATTGTTCAAAATGAATACAGATTATTAGCATAATGTATGTTTTGTTTGAAATGCATTGCATGCTGTAAAAAATCAGTTGGAAAGTATCTAGTTTTCTTATGTGAGTATTCAAATAATTTAATTGTATGGGGTACAACGAGAATCTGAAGAATCTCTGTTAGAGTTGATTTTATTAGTGGCGATGTGGAGATGGTTGAGGTTGTATTGTGTTGCGCTATAATGTTAGGGATTGGAGTAGTTATATTAGTAGAGTATGAGTATACAGTCTTTTTTAAATTGATTCAAACCGAGCACCAGAATTGTTTGTACTCTGAGAACAAATTTGTTCATACTAGTAATAGGGCGGACAAATAAAGGAAACCACCAGTAAAATATCACCCGAAAGCCACGAGTGGTTCTGTAGACATGCTGATGGGTATTTTAGCAAGTGTATGGAGCGGGTCCAATTTTAGCCTGGTATCACCTAATTAATTAGTCTATAAATATCTATTTTTTGAAGTTGTTAATATGAAAATAGTGGGGTCCTATTATAAACAATTTCGGTGCTTGGTTTAAAATAATTGGAAAAAGACTGTAGCAGTTGGTGGTGGGTGTTTACGAGATGACAGTTATGTTGATAGTGCAGTTTTTAGTACTATTCTTGTACAAGTGTAGCAGGTTTTTCGTCTCAATTGTATTAGTCTGATCAAGTTGATGATGCTCGCTTAGGTTAGTAACGTATAGTTTTAAAGTGAATTTACGCTATGGAGTGAGTGAATAGTTAGATCTGCAATTTTGATAAGTTCATCTGGCGCGAACAAGATTTAGTTGGTCTTGCTTCAAACTGGATTAGGGACGTGTATCTTCGATTAAGAGCGTGTTGATGTTATCCATAAGGACTTCACCTGATATAAACTGAGTTTATTTTCTGTGCGATACAATTTACTTGAGTTAAAGATAGTTGCAATTAACTTACATTATACTTTTGGTTTATATAAAATTGATTAATTCTTCCCGGCAAGTGTTGATTACTTCTAGAGAGGACCACCAACCAGGAGGGACATTTATTCTCTAAAAGCTAGATTTGGAAAACGTTATTGAAATCTTAGGGAAATTGTTTTAACCTCAAAAAGTGATGACATTTTACTCTACGCAGTGTTCATTTATTTCTTGAGCGAACCGGTAGTTCGGATTGTAAAGGTGCGGTAATTACACCGAACTAATTGTTTAATCAGTCAAAGTCCTTTAGATTACCGCTGTACTTCATATATGAATTCAAACAGATTATGAAGAAATTTCACATTTGAAGTGTCAATGGAGATAATTCACCTTTTTAAGTTAATTAGCCTTTTATGACTGTGCCTTGATGGATTAATTCTACCAAAGTGATGATTCATATTCTACTATATCTGCCGTAATCAAAATTTTTGAAAAAGTGTAACAATTGAACCATCAATTTAGTTTTAAAGTTTGTAGGAGCAGGTAAATATTGTGATATTACGACTCAATTTATCTAATTCATTGACGTTGGGTATCCCTTCCCCGTTACTCATTTGTGGCCTAATTTGTTGACTTGTTATTGTGAAATTTTCATAATTGAAGCATGGACGATGTTGAGCAGTTGGTATTAACTTATCCCATTTATGGTCGAAGTCATGATTGATCTATTCTTCCAAGGTCGTTACTTCTATTATGGTGCTTCATTTATACACTAAAATGATCTTTTTGATGTAAACTGTCACAATCAAAGCATAACTGCCAATGGTCCGTTTCTTTCTGTTACAATTAGGTGTTACTCTGTCTCAAACGATCTAACCTATCGACATCGGCTCTTCCCCTCTGACATTTGATTTATTCACTCATACCATGTTTTCCTAAAAGTTTCATAGTCGAAGCCTAAATTCAAATGAAGGACTGTTTCGAAGT